>LPNX011089378.1:0-10565 GCA_001517045.1 Pseudotsuga menziesii
TACAATCATGTACAAATGACTAGGAATCATATGGCTTTAAGCATTGACAACAATGATGATTTCAAAGAAAATCAAATGATTATAATTACAATCACATTAACATGCATACGCACCAACCTTACATCAATGGGACAGTAAGGTAGAGTAAATACAAATACAATTTTACATTACATTATGATAATGATGATAATTACATTACAATCACATTAAACAATTTTACAATTACAATTACATTACATTACAATCATGTACAAATGACTAGGAATCATATGGCTTTAAGCATTGATGACAATGATGATCTCAAATAAAATCAACACTTACAATTAGAATCATAATTACAATTACAATCATATTACAATCACATTAGAATTTACTTAAGGTAAGGTAGAATAACATATTTTACTTAATAACCTAATTTACTCAATTGCATCTAGTTTGCGACATAAGTCTCATCAACAACAACTGTGGGAAGTACCTTCGATTTTCCATAAAAATCATTATGAGTACCACAAGAACCCCAAAGTAGCTAGCCATTGGGAGGACCTATCAAGCAAAAAGGGCAATGACCCTTACTATATTGACTAGATTCCCACCGGCATGGAAAACCAAAGAGATGTGATTTGTGGCCAAGCAGTTAACAGTTTTAGCTACACTATGAAGTGAGGGGTACTGCCCCAATACGCAACCACCAAGGTTGTCTCAGGCTTGAGTATTGGGGCAGTACCCGTCACTTCACGGTGGAGAAATGATGGTCCATTGTTTACGATTTAAGCATTCTTGTGTGGTTTTTCAGCCATGCACAATCCTATAGGTGGTAGACTTTACTGAGAATCACATTTTCTCCTTAGAGAGAGATAAAAAGTGAGTATTATCACTCTGACAAGGTGTCCATCTCTAGACATGTATTGTATAGACATGCTCAGGTGAGCATTGATGGTAGGGATAGCACTCCTCGGTCATGCAATGTGATCAAGGAATACCATTTTTATGTTAGTGATGATCATGAGCATGACACATTGTTTGTTCAGCAATGCTTTGGTTTGATTTATGAATCATTCAAAAATAATGTGGTGTCATTTACAAAACACTAGATTTGGTCAAATGGGTGTTGGAGGTAGTTCAAATCAGTACGCTCATTTTATTGGTTGAGTCATCTTCATAAAGAGACATGTATTCGACACACCTTGATCATTTTTGAAATGGGGCATGGAAATAGTGATCATGATGGTGCAGGTGCATGCATGAAACAAGAAATTTAGAGGTACCAAATTAGTGATAGTGCATCTCACAACCAGCTATGCCAATGCAACAATAATGATATGGGGGCATGATTTCCTAAGGATAAGGGCCCGGTATTCAAAACTTGGGTCAATGGGGAAAATCCAAATGGCAAAGGGAGAACCCATCCAACTGTCAACTATCTTTCTTGTCTTATTCACCCAATCATTTATTACTGCCAGAAATTGGTTGAGTTTATTATTGCATGGGATGGGCAAGGTATGGAAGTCCAAATTCAAATTTGAGAAGCTATTAGTTTTTGGGAAACACGTTTTGACTCCTTGGGTAAGTAAAAACCAAAGAATCTCTTCCCATTCCCTCATGCATCCATGTTTTTGGATCTCCTAGGAAATCTCATTCACGTTTGGAAGTTTCATGTGTTTTTTCCCCATGGATGGGAAGTTGTTTTTCTAATAGTTAGTGGTTGGGGTATCTGTTGGGCATTTTTGTGGTTGTTTTCCTCATTACTCAACTGAGAAAAACATGTTTGGTTTGCACATCGAGTGGGAGAAGAGAACCATGGTTTTTTTGGGTGATGTTGAGTTCATTTTGACCACATTAGAGCCATAAACAACTATGGAAATCGATTTGCTACTAAGGGGTTGTTTTTACCCATCTTGATAATTCATTTTGTTGTCGAAACCATTTCTCCTCAACCCAGAATTTTGTATTCTGTTGTCTGTGCATATTTTTCTTGATTTGAACTGATTTGGGAGTGGAAATTGGGGCTAACTAGCTTGAAAAACCTGGTGTGAGAAGGAACCTCATTGACATATCTAGGGGGTTGGTTTTATTCTTTGCACACACTAAATGGAACTGGGAGGGAAGGCATATCCTGAGGGACTATGTAATAGAGAAGGGGATGTTCCCTTGTGTTGGGTGGGTATATGTTTTATAAGTTAGGCTAGATCTGGTGTAGGTGTGCATAGCTCTAGGATTGATCTCACCGGCTTAGCAATCAACCTTTCTAGCTCGTTTGTATCTTGTTAAACCCAACTGTGCTAGCTTGGCTAAATTTTGATAAATCCTTGGTTATGTGTGAGTCTATTAGTGTTCCCTTATTCCTTATGGGAATCATTCCCAACTTGAGGGTGGTAGTGTTGCTGAGAGATTGATGAGCACACTGGCCTATGGTTGGGTGGAACGTTGTAGCAACATAGCTGGTTGAGGGACAAGTTTCTTCCAAGAAAAGTATTATTGTCTCTCTTAATCTTTGCTTTTGTAATTACTTAATGAAATATGATGAACATGTTAAATGATGTGAATGAATGAATTTTGCTAAATTTCCTGGATTAGATAGCACCATGGTTGTGTTCTCTCTCTGGTGGGAAGGAGGGGACGTGACAATTCGATTAAAAGGATGAGTATAGAATTGATAGATATAATGTTTCATTAGAGCTAAGACCAAGCGAGGAGGTTTATAAATTGATTAATAGGGGAAAGGAGGCAATTCATTTAGTAGGAGGATGGACATGTGTCATTGATCCAATCCTCTCCTTAGGACCTTCCACGTGCCTTCATATTGTCCTTCTATCTAAAGACCACCCAATATGGGGTACTAGTTTGGTATGGTTGGTAGAAATAATGAAGTACCATTTTTTTGAATGAAACATTGTAAGAAAAAGGGATGAAACATTGGCTACAATTGTTTGAGATAATCTCATTTGGGTAATTGTTGGAAATATCTTATCTCACCCTCAAACACTTACAAGAGTAATATTATTGGTACCTTGTCAACATCAATTAAGGAACAAACAAGGGAAAACATTTCACACACAAGATTTGAACTTGAGTGAGGTGGATACACAACTCATTTTAATCACATAATATAAGATGTACAATTAACATGATTATCAAGGAAGCTATTTTATATTGTCCAAAATTAACATCATACAAATAGAAGCTTTACTTCCATGGAAAATATTAATATGAAAATTAAAAATACGAGATACTCTCAGAATGTTCTCTAAATCATAATAAAAAATTAAAAACAAAAAATATAATACAATGTTTACTCTAATATAAACCATTTTATTAATTAAATATTCATTAATTAAATATCTAATTTTTTAAGAATGACTTAAATATGTTGACATTTTACGACTTTCTAGAATCACAAGAACATAATCTTATCTCAAAAGATTTAAGTTGATCTTACTCTATGGTATACCTCTATATTACAATAAGCCTTGTTACCATGATTAATCTTAAAATATTTATGTAATTTTACAAATTGCATTGTTAGAGAATGAAACCTTTGACTTCAATTCAATGTTACAAATCCTATAACAATAAATAATAAAAATATATGCATTATATTTTTATTTAAAATATTAAATATTTTTTTTTGACTTTTAGAGTCTTAGAAGTATAATACATGGGAATGTTTTTCAAAAGTATATTCAAGGTGAATTTCTTCCACATTAAAATTATATGTTTGTGAATGTTTTCCAAATTCAAATGATATTTTAACAGTGTATAATGTATCTTTACAAAGATTATAATAGCCTAACATTAAAATTAAAATTAAAATGATATCATATTTAAATTTATTCTTTAGAAAAAGAATCTTATTAAATACTTAAACTTTATACAATTAAAATGTTTACATCATTATTGATAAGATTCATATTTAAAAAACAATAATAAATAGAAAAAAAATCATTCATACAAAATATACATTGAAGTATCATGAATGATAATATGTAAACGAATTTAATATTAACATTATTAGATATTTTTACAATGCAAAGGATATAATAATTGTCTTATTTTATTATAGAATATAGTTTTATTGAAAGATGATCAATTATAATTGTTACCAGTTTTTAAAATAATTTAAATAACAAAATAAATAAGTTGAAAATTTCAAAAGTTGAAAAAGGAAATTACAATATCATATAATTATTAAATGATAAAATGATAATTGAATTTCAATAATACATTGAGAATTTATAAAGGTGAGTTTGAGTTATTTAACAATTATAGTATAGTGGAAATCACTAGAATGGTCATTTTTATTTATTTTATTATGATTAATAGTATTATCTCAATTTATAAGTGTCATTTTTTTGGGTAAATGTAATTTTTTTGTCAAGGTTAAGGTTCATTGACATGGCTCAATTGGCTTCAGTTTGGTAACCCTTCCATTCTTTGTTCTTCAAAATCCCAACCCTTCTTCCACAATTGATTTCACCTCCAAACTAGTTTGCACTTTGTTGTGCATAGGAGCTATGCTTAACTCATATTTGCAATATTTCTAATAGCGGGTAGACTCAAGAAATGGGTCGTCTCCCTTTTCTTCTAAAGGAATTTTTATGGAGTAAGTAGTTTAAACCCTAGTTTTTACCACAATGAATGAAATTGAGATGAATCACACATATTATTAGTGAAATAGTTAGATTTCCACATTTAATAGTTTATGAACAAATCCTGTAGATATCCATGAGTGTTTTTTTCACATTTGAAATCTTCTACATAGTGAAAATCCTTATATTTACTCTTGCAATTACGTTTTTTTTATGGAATTTGATTCAAGAAAGGATAGCGATTTGGTTTTCAATTTCAGTCCTTCTATCACGGATAAATGTAATACCCTTATTTTTTACCTTGTGCATGTCTAATATAGATTGTGTAAATGATGGAAATATGCTAGTAGATATTTGTAGCGAGAAACTGAAGGGAAAGGCTTGAGTAGTGAATGACTAGGCATGTATGATGTAAATATCTATACACGGGCCATGCATTAGGATTATAATGAAGACTTAAATCTATGTAAATATTACATCGGTAAACAATATAATGATATAAGATGGTTGTGTATAGAGCAGTAGGGGGGCTATGATTTCACTAGAGGGGAAGAGGAAAGGGGGCCTATGGGAAAGTGAAACCTCTTTTTCCAAGTTATAACCTTATAAATCATCTATTTTATACCATGTTCCTTAACTAATCAAATTATCACCTTTGATTTATTAAAACCAACCATTGAATACATGTGATATCTTGGTGGGAAAGGCTTCTAATGTAGTTGAGGAAGCCTGGGTTCAATATACTTCTTATGCCAATTGTAGGAGTCCTTCACTCTATGGTAAAAAATAATGTTAGTTGTAATTCACTCTCATTTAAAAGTTGTTCTACATATTATGGTGTTCTCTCCATTTAATAATTAGGATAGCCTGAGACATTAATTACAATTAACACTATGAAGAGGAAATTGTAGACATTAAAGTGAAGAATGATGGTTGTGGGTGAGCATATGGAATGAGCATGTTAGTAAAATCCCACCCACTAAACTCTTTTTTATCTTTTGACTCTTGAGAATGTAGGTATTAATTGTATACGAAACTCTTTAGATTCATATAGTAGGTTGGAATCTTTCTACACACTAAAGAGCACTATAGAGGAAAGGTTCTATGAGGAGATGGTGAGCAGAAAGGGTAGGTATTGCGTGTGTTATGTGGGATAGTTGAATATATTTTCATGTTTTTGACGGTTTAATAGGTACATATTGTCTAAGAAAGATGGAAAATCACTTGGGCCAAGAGAGAGTATTAGCAACCAAAATTTGCTCACTAAGCTTGTGATCAATTTCATCACCATTATAAATCATAATTTGAAGAACTAGAACCATTTTCCATCTCACGTCATCCATATGACCCAAGGAAGTGATTATATAAGGCTTTACCAAAATGCTAATGTTCCTTGATTAAATAAGGATTTACCAAGAAGCTAATGTTCCTCAAATACATAAGGACTAAGCAACATTGGGTTCTAATTAAATGAAATCCACTCCTCCTTGAATTCAAACCATTTTTCACATTACTGGGTTGTGCTCATACCTTAGAGTCCATTGGCATCATTGCTATTGAAAACATTAATATGTTAGGGTTAATTGCCTTTGTATAATTTGTAGTATTACTATTCACGTGAGGTGAATATGAAGAAGCATATGGAACAATCCAAGAGACAGCTTGGAATATGAAACCAAGGGTCACATACATTGTATATGTATGTACATGTGTTAATGAGAAATATGCATAAACACTTATCTATCTATTATATATTTGTCTATGTTAGTCAATTTGATTGTGTTCCATATTCGGAATCCCAACACTCGTACCAAAGGGATTGTAAATCTTGTGCTGTGACTTGCATACTACCAATATTCTTATGTTATTTTTGAGAGTTTAGTTTCTTCCATATCATTACTAATGAATTTATTCCATTCCCTTCCATATTCTCTACATAGCTCCTGCCAACTAAATGCACTCTCCTTTGTCCTACTTGCACATATTTTTTTATTTTTGGCCTACACTTCCACCTACCATATTCTCTTCTTTTCGTATGGTGTGTCATGCCCTTCTTGTACTCAACACTCTTGTGGCTTGGGCGTTATCTGAAGATCTAGGCATAAACTTCCATTCAAATAATTAACACATGAGGACCAAGCTGCCTTCTCCACTCGCTATCTTTTTGTTCTCTAGAGTGTTTTTCTAGGGATTCGGATGCTCATATTTCTTACAGTAGTCTCATGTTTGAATTTGTGAAATTTTTTTGACTCTCTTCACGATACGTTGAATTCCACAGTTTGGAGCTAAGAATCCATACTCTGTCATATTGCATATAATGAGCTATTACATGTTGTTTCATATTGCAATGGTTTGAAGCCTCCACGATTTGCCTTCATGTAATACTCACATCGCAATTGTTGAATGCGTGAATAAATTCAATTGAATGGTTAAATGTGTATGGGTTAATGATTTCTTCTTTGCATGATGTTGAGCTCTAACGGTGGAGACTTTCATGGAGATTCGCCCCTGGAGAAAGCAACGTGGAGTTTCCTATTGGAGATAGACTACGTTGGCTAGTGGAGACTAGTACCACATCACGTATTGGAGGAGTGCTGAAGCTACATACAGAACCACAAGCACATTGAAAACTATAACGTTGCTACTGGTGCATTTTCCAAGTAATTCTAGAGCACCAACAATGCAAATGAACTTATACTACTATCTTAAAGATAAAAAGGAATTCAAGGATTTTGGGTATTAAACTCTTTTCAGGGGTTGATCTAATTTCTCACAAATATCATGCATCCTTAAGAACATTAGAGATGCTATGATAAATCCATGCTAATAGGGATGTGGTGTGGATGTAGTTAAAGACAAAGTCATGCACATGAACATTTAGCATGGAATTAATGAAAAATTTAGGCTAGGATGATGACATTCACACATAGATAATGCCAATAAACATGATTGCTAATGATAATAACAACCCAATTACCAATGACAATAACAAACCACATTTACAAATGTAAGTAATAGAAATGTAGCTAATAATAATAATAATGATGATGATGATGATGATGTATAATCATAATTACACCTATGTCAAAATATGTGGACAAATTTGAACAAAAATGAACAAAATTACATTGCTGACCATGCATCTTTAGCATAGTTTACAGAAACAATGCAATACATTTTCACTGGCTAGGAATTTTATAAACATAGTAATTGCATTTATATCTTCTTGTTTTTGCCAATGGACACCATTTATATAAATATATTGTACAATGTTTCTTTTTACACTTTGAAAAAACACAATTTAACAAGATATATTTTAACAAAATGTATAATCTAAATTTCAATAAATTAAAACAATATATATAATTTATATTTCAATATTTGAATAAAATTCTAAAATATTTAGATTAACCTAGTTAAAACAAAATACAAAATACAATTTCACACGAAATATTTTCCCAAATTTATAATATATATACTTTTATAAGTTTGTTTTCTTTTAAGCTTTCTGTTTTTTTTAAAAGCTGTATGCTTTTTCCTAGATAAAGCTTTATGTTTCTCTTTGCTTTTTAAACTTTATGCTTTTTCCTAAATATGTTTGTTTTGCTTTTTAAGCTTTCCGCTTTTTCCTTTGTAAGCTTTTATAAAGAATTGAATTGCGTTTTCGCTTTTTAAAGGATTGAATTGCATTTTTGTTTTTTAAACGTTTCTTAGCTTATAGTCTCTTTCACTTTTAGCTTTTCTTGCATTTTTAAGGGTTGATTTGGGATTCGAGAAAACCAGTGATGGCGTAACTTCTGTTAACTTCTGTAATGTATTTTCTTTCAAGCATTTTCGGTTTCTGGCATTTCCGCATTCTGCAATTTCTGGGAAACATGCAAAATGCACGCCTGGCATTTCTGGGTATCTAGTCTCCCCATTGGCTTATTTCTTTCAATTTCATATATTGATTCATTTCTAAATTCATTTACAGATTTCTGACATTTCATGTATTCATTCATTTACAAGCATTTCAGCTTCCGCAATTTTTGGCATTTCCACTTCTGTAATTTCTGGCATTTCTGCAATTTTTAAGGTTTATGTTGTTTTTCCCTTCTTTAAGATTTTTCTTGTTTTTCTCCACTGTTTTGTATCCGCTACACCAAGGGAATTACCGCATTCTCCAATTTATGACAGGCATTTCTCCAATTTTTGGCAGGCATTTCCGCTTCTGCAATTTCTGGCATTTCCGCAACTTCTCCTCTTTCAGCTTCCGCAATTTCTGGCATTTCCGCAACTTCTCCTCTTTCCATTTCGTTTATGGTTTTCTTTCATTTTGTTTCGTGCTTTCAAGGTGTATGGGATGTGGCGTATGCAATGGCCGTATTTTCATTTCGTTTATGGTTTTCTTTCGTTTCGTTTCATGCTTTCAAAGTGCACGGGATGTGGCGTATCCAATGGTTTTATTGTTTCGCGTGATAGAAACATTCTAACAACAGCAGCACTCTCTACTCTGCTCTGCCATATGAGACAAATATTTGATTACTCTGCTTTCGTTTATATGGTTTTCTTTAGTTTCGTGCTTTCTGCCATATGAGAGAGATTTGATTGGTCTGCTTTCTAGATGCATCAGATCAATGGTTTTAGTGTTTCGATAGATGCCCCACATTGTGTGCTCTGCTCTGCCATATAAGAGAAGATCTGATTGCTCTGCTCTACCATATGTGAATGCTATCAAGTAATGCAGTATTTTTAATTCATTTCTTTTAAGATTGCCCTCTATTTTTACGGCAGATTTTTACGCCAGAAATTAACGGTCTAAATTCTTGAAATGTGCAGGTAGTTATACATTAACCAGTTACAATTTTGTTAGGCATAATAAGGATTATACATGCATACTGCAGCAATGTCAAAAGCTATATGTTAGTTTTGGAGGTCAGCTAAGATGGATGATCATCGATCATTATCAGAATTATCCAGGAAACATGCAAAATGTACACAAAGGGTAAACATATCTAGTCTCACTAACTATTTATTTAAAATCTATATTACATATTATAGGGTGATATTTTACTAAATGGGATACTTTTTTATAGATATATTTATTTCTTCTCCCACATGTACCATATGTATTACTATTGTGCTTCCATATTAGGTCTTCTTGATATTTTCCATTTGATATGTTCTCTGTGCATTAAATGGTACTTTTTCTCTAGGTTGCAAGTGTAGGTTCAATTTTTTATACATCCACATAGTTTACAAAACCCTTTTCTACTTTTTATGCATCAGCACAGTTGTATATGTTGTTTGAACTTTGTATTTGAGACTCTGATTTAGCCAGCGCCATAACGAACATATGAATCTAAAAGAAATTTAAATTATATAGTTATTGAACTAGTACATTTACATTAAGGAAATTCATATGTTTTTTCTATTATTTTCAGAATGTCAAAAGGTTGTAGATTTTTTAATTTTTTTTGTAAAATATGTCAAAAAAAGTGTCAGCCAGAAACTTATATTTTTTTAATTATTTGTAAAATATGCCAAAAAAATAAATTAGATTTTTTATTGGTTTGTAAAATATGTCAAAAGTTTTAATTATTTTTGGGTATTAATTATTTCAAAGACTGCAATAATAATTTGAGCTTTTAATCCTAGAAACTTAAAGATGAAAATACAACTTCATATGGCATACATCTCTATTCATTTCAAAATTTTTATTGACTATATTGGTAATATAGTTATATGTTTTATTAATAATGTTTAGATATATAAATATTTTTGAAAGGTATATATTATATTTATATTATATTTAAAAAATAAATTGTATACTTTGTATTGGTTTGTAAAGTATGTAAAAAAAAATAATTATTTTAGGGTATTAATTAGTTTAAAGACTCCAGTAATAATTTGAGTTTTCAATCCTACAAATATAAAGATGAAAATAGAACTTCATATGTGATACATCTCTATTTATTCCAATTCTTTTATTGACTATAT
>LPNX011089380.1:0-15237 GCA_001517045.1 Pseudotsuga menziesii
TAACATTTTAAAATGCCATGTTGAAGACAATATTGAAACATCTACTCAGTTGATACATATATTATTTTGTCCAATTGTTTTTTATGCATCAAAGATCTAAATGTTATAATTTTATTATCAAGAATAAGGTAAAGATCCTAAGACTAAGGTAAATGTTTCATATTATGTAGAAAGAGAGTATGGTCAAAGGCTTGAGATTGTTAACAACAAATGAAATTGATTCAACACAACTATATTCGTGCTATATTCTGAGTATCATGTATTCTTATGCACATAATTAATTCAGCACAACTATATTCTGAGTATCATATATTCCCATGCACATAGTTGATTCAGCACAACTATATTATGAGTATCATATATTCCCATGCACATAACAAAGTTGCCTAAATGAACATGAACAAACTACAAAGAAACACTAACAAATTAATTGGCATACTAAGTTTCTGAGCAGGTTTCTATGTAACTGCATTCAAAGCATTCAAGAAGTTACACAATGCAAAGCTAAACTCAGTAGGTTATAACAAGCATTTTTTTGAGTTGGCATGACAAGGCAGTGCTATTATGCTTTTGTCAGTTTAAGGCAGTGCTAGTTGTAGTGTCCGGAAAGCGTAAAGTCCACAATAGCAATATATTGCATTAGTTACAAATGCAATATATCAAAATCTTCTATGTTTTACTGTGTTTACTAAAGTCCATATGCAAATTATGAATTAATGTAGACCTAATTACATTAAAGAATATATCAACAATTTAAAGTGTTGTTGGTGTTATACATATTGACCAATAGACACTTGACATTCTCATACGTTTATTAATTATATACGTTAGATGAAGTGAAGCTTATAATAAGACTTATAACTTACTCACCAATAAGTTCAAGAATTAAATGATTTTTAATTATATTTAAAATTAAATATGTGGTTTGCTATGTTAAAGAATAAAGATCGGAAAATAGAAAAAAATTCAAAGGGTAAAACAATACTAATTCAACGATGAATCGAATACAAAGAGTCATTGGCATTCAATGGGGACTATTAAAGGGTGTTGCACAATTATATTTAGGGCTTGCTTTATTTAAATTGTGAAAATGTATACATAATCTAATGATTCTTTGATTTTTATTGACTAGAACTATATTTGAAACACGTGATTTAAGCAATTAGAAAAATAAACTTAGCATATATCAACTTCACAATCTTACTTAAATTGCTTTGAACTTCCTTGGTTTATAGGTCATCGGTTTTTCCATACTAGTTGAGCATCAATCCAAGTGCCTATATGACGTTCAATAATAGTTGGTTTGATTCTAAATATTTATTTGTAAGTACAACTGCAAACATCACAAAATTCATGGAAAAGGGATTTGTAGGTTAGAAATTCATGTATAGATGTTCTCAACAATATTAATCTTAAGTGATATATCAATTTTGACGGTAATGAATATGTTGCACAAATTCCCATGTTCATAGCAATTAGATGCTAAAATAGGATTTTTTAACTAGTCAAAAATTCCCTAAATGAAGTCCTTAGTCTCGATGGCATATAGAACTCTAGTTGATCCATGGTAATAAATATCCCATTGTGAGCAAATTTCATCCCTTTGTAGAATGACTATAGAATAACGGACATCAAAATTAATTTCTCCCAAGTAACATGTTATAATCCAATAAATCATCTACTATTACATTAATATTAACACTTTTCATCCTAATTCGACAAAAAGAATGTAAAAATTTCCCTGAGGCTCTTGCATATGGCTATGGACATGACACAAATAGGTTGCCTCTCATCTACTATGTTTTTATGAATAACTAAGCTTTCGGCTTGGACATAAATCACAGAAGCAAAAATGTGAGGCAATAAGGATTCAATTTGATTAATGCTAAAGTACTTAAACCAATATTTTGAGGATCAATGCCATCAATGGCTTTCATATAACCATTTTTTTAGAATGACATGTTTATAGGACATCCAAAATAGACATAGCACAAGGATTCTAAGCTATTTCTTCTACCACATTATAGTTTTGATCCAGCCATGCATGGGGATTGTGTGCCATGCAACATAAAGGTTCTTTGGGTGCTTTAGACATCATTTCTAATAGTAGCTTTCGATGTGTAATGGGTCATTTGCAGGTATAGATGATGTCTCTTGATTCCTAGGGTTTATCTTCACATGTCATGATTACGTTTGTGAGTCACTATGTTACACCTCTACATAAGTCACATATAACTAGTGAAAATCACTACCAAAAGCAACAATGGAGATTGAAGTCTTAGGTGGAATAATGCCACCTTGTATAATTTGTTGGTATTGACAGGAATAAGGATTCCACAAATGGTCGACCATTGAGTAGGGTGTTGATTTTGGTTGTGATACCAAATTTGTTTTCAATCATCGAGGGTTGGGCATTCATTGGTATATTACTCTTAGGGACAACTACTACATGAATACTTGGATTATTGTAGTTTTGGATTTGGATTCAGGGGTTGGACTTGGTTTTGTGATTCTAGAGTATTAATTCATCATTAACATTATTATATAGTATATTTTCCCCTTGCCAATGGGTTTGGTTCTTTTCGTTCTTGTTTTTCTTCTTTTATTTTGGTTGCTGGTTAATTGTATGGCTTTGCATCAAATCTCGATTAGATATGATGAATGATTGAATTGTGTGCACATTATTTTAAGGCATTTGGGTTCAATTCAAAACATTTCATTAGAGGAAATTTGAAGGTCTAAAATGGACCTTACAAGAAATCGTGCCATCATATAAGAAAACGAGCCAACCATAATTTCTTGATGAGTTGGAATTCAAGAACCAGTAGAATTTTATTAAAATGAGTCAATCATAATGTTGTCTTGACATATTTGTCATACTAAAAACTACTTTTTTGTTTCTATTTTCAACATATCTCCCTGTGCTTTTTCATACGTCGTGATGATGACATCATCACGTTTTTTCATTCATTTCTTATTTTGGGGGCAGCGGGGTCCGTCAAAAGTATGCAACGTGGGTACTCGTTTGATGTGGAATTTAAATTTGCATCCAACAAGATATGTTGAAAATAGGAACAAAAAGAGCAGTTTTTTCTTTCTCCTCCAAAATTAATAAATATTATTTTATTATTTTCCTTAGGAGGCCCAATTTAGACCTCAAAATTCCTCTGATGAGAGTTGTGTATGCTCCTTGATAAGTGTTTGGAGTTACCAAAGCACTTTACTTATATGTTTGGTTAGGGACATATGAAGTAGGTTATATGTAGGAAATGTTGGGCCCACCATATTGATGGTGGTGCCCAGAAATATTAATTTGACTAATCTGACTAGTTGCATAATGGACTTGAGATTGAACAAATCCTATTAGCCTATATTTAAAATTTGTATGTCTAGGTTGACTTGGTATGGGTACACTAGTTGGCCTAGAGTAATAAGGAATGATCAACTACAAATTCCTTGATAGCATTTACACCATGTCTATTTCCAAAGATTGGGGAATAACTTATTCTTCATATTAGGGTCAATGCATTACTAGATCTTTTGAAATCAAGAAAGAAGATGCTTAATAAACCAATCCAGGAAAAGATTGCTACCCAAAATAACTTTACAAAGGTAATGCCTTAGTTTCCTCTCATGTACATGACCAATAATATGGCAGTAAAATCGTTATACAAATTTTAACCACAAATTTGTTTCACTTTCATATCGAATGGGAACTTGAAAGAACTTTAAAAACATATATGTTAATTATGGAAAGGATGGAAATGTTCCTTGGGGGAGGACTCGATACCACTTAGCCATTGATCCATGTATATTTCATTATAAAATTCTTGACTTAATGGAGCCATGAATATCCTCTTAAAGAACACCACATTTAAAAGGCATAGACATGGCAACTAGCTTCTTCATTAGAGTTTTTCTTGAAACTTAGTAATATCATATGTGATCTTTGTTGGCATGAATGGTCAAATTGGATCATGCTAAATAGGGTCATTGGTCAATCTTGTAACATATGAACATGTAATATGTCTAGATAGTTCAAGGTAAAGGTTTTCCATATGGATTTCTCCATGCATCTTGATAGCATGAATACAACTAGTTAGGCCAAACAGATTAAAAAGGAGTACTAGGTTCGTAATAATGATTAGGTTGTTGAGGGTAATACTATTGATGTTTCCAAACTTGTGATTTTGGTCATACAAGGAGCTTTGGTTGTGAGTGAGGATATTGTCCACCATATAAGTTTTGCACATAGGGTTGATTATTAGCATTAGGCTAGTTATGTCCAAGATGTTGATTTTGAGCACTAGGTGTGTTAGGCTCAAAATGTTGATATGGAGTATTAGGTGGGATAGGCCCACGAGGTTGATTTCAAACATTATATTGACATGATGCAAGAGGTGGAGTATGCACATTAGACTAGTGATATCCATGAGTATGAGTCGAAACATTGGACTAAGAGGGTCCAAGAGGTTGAGTACACACATTGCACTAGCGAGATTTGAACGTTGGACTAATTAGGTCCAAGAGGTTGGGTATACATAATGGACAATTAAGGTCCAATAGGTTGGCTTTGAACATTGGAATGACTAGGTACACGTGGTTGAGTATGTGTATTAGACAGTTCAAGGTCCAAAACATTATGTTTCAATATTGAACGGACTAGGTCTAAGAGGGTATGCGCATTGGATGGTCGTGGTAGGTTGTATATAACCTTTAGAATCAATAGGTCTATGAGGCTTAGTATGAATAATAAGTGAATTAGGAATAGGGAAGCAATCTTCTATAATGGAATGGTTACGAAAAATCAAAGTCTAAATCATTAGTTCATTATGGTTATACATTGTAAATGGACAAGTTTCATTAGGAGATGAATATTGAGTTATTATAAGTGTTTTCATGGAAATATGGTTAATTTATGTAATAATCCTTTGATATTAGAGGATCCTCTAATATTGTGATGATCTACTATGGCATGTGTTGATTGGTGAAATGATTCCCTGAAATCACAAACTTAAATTCAAAAGCAATTTCACAATTTACCTTTTTTTTTAACCAACAAATCAAACAATGCACTAGTGAATGAACTCAAATATTTCAACTCCAAGGAATGTTGGATCGATGAATCTAGGAATATTGATATTGAATTGACATACACATAAAATAATGCAAACTTATAATCAAATCAACAAGAAAAACTAAAAAGTAAATGAAGGCAATCGAAACAACTTGGAGTCTAGTCTTGGAGTATGAAAAAATAAAAAAAACTAAGAAAAAATATCCAACCCAAATTTGCTTGCATGCTTTACTAGGAAAGGTATCATCATCACGACTTAAAATGTCATAAACATAGATCTCTGCTACTATTTCTCCTAAACTAGTGGACTCATTTGCTGACACTAAATACAACAAACATCAAAATATTTAATGAGGATTAAATACCTACAATAAAGTATCATTGCATACACCTACCAAAAACGTATTCCTACCAAGAAAATACTTTGAACCAATGTAAGAGAATATTTAGAAAATATTCCTATTATGGTTGCTAATTTGTTGCAAACAAAATTCAAGAATCTATGGACTAAATTTTGCACAATCAAAAGGGGGTGGTTTTGTATGGATCAACTAATATACACAATTTTCTGATATAAACAACAACAAATAAATTATTATTTAAGTCAAAGAAAGAGAGAAGAGGAACAAGATGAAACTAGAATGATCTCCTAAAGTATTTTTCTCCTCTTTCGTTTCTTGAACAACAAGAGAGACACCAATAAGTGATACAAGCCCACTCCAAGAACTACATGCAAGTGAACATCTAATGCCTAACTCTATATTTGGAAAGGTTGAAATTTCTCATCAATTAGATGTTAAGAGTACATTAAACAAGTCAAAATATAAGATAAAGAAGTAATATTAACATGCATCCATTTAGATAATGATATTGGGGAAGGGAAAACATTAAAATGCGTATTTATCAAGTATAGTGCAAGTACATTTCTACATTTGTTAGTAATTTCAAAGTTGATTTTTTCGCCTATTCCTTCTTCTTTGAAATATCTCCTCCACACTGCAAGTAACAAAGACCTAAAATCCATCTTTGTTCAACATTCAAAATAAAGGGAAAGAGAGAGTCAAAGAGTTCAAATTAAGGACACTCACAAGATGGGTAGTGATGGTAGGTGAAAGCTAGTAGATCTAAAATTGATCCCTACTAGCAGACTTCACTAATTAAGTCTTCTTCTGCAAGCTCAACCCCACAAGCAGGTTTATGTAACTTGGTTCTCCACAGGATTGGTTCCGCAACTCAATTCCTGCAATTGAGTTCTCCGCAAAATCCTTTCCGCAAGGCCCTTTTTGCAAGAACATTTTATGCAATTCCCTTTCCGCAAGAGCCTTTTCGCAATTGCAGATTATGGATTTGCAATTCTCAGTTTCCAAAAACTAACAGACTTCCGCAAACTTGCGGCTTCAACGGTCCTTTCCGCACTTGGATTGCGAATTGTGGGTTGCAAATCCTCCTTCCCACTTCTCCAAAGATGGGCTTCCACAATTTTTCTTCTACACTTCCTTTTTCGCAATTATTCTACTATCGATCTTTTATGGGCTCCTTCTTGACCGCTGATATGAGACTTGTTGTGGATCTCACCTTAACACTCGCGGATCTTTACTTTTCCTTTGTGAAAATTAACCATAATCATTGATCTACTGAATTTCACATATTCTTGACTCAGACTGTAAGAGTTGAATTAATCCATGGAATGATCAATTCGTTATGTGGAAATGCATCTACACTTTTGGGAATTCTTCAATGTCTTACCAGACCATCGAATTACACGCACATAGAACTTAAAATCATAATTATGGTTATCGAAAGAAGACATCAAATATACGAACGTGCATGCAGAGATTTTTAAACTTCGTTCTTCATTCAATTAACCAACACAATTACACTCTTTCTATTATCATTCCCCTATGCATACTTATACATGAGATCAATTACACTTAAATAGAGCTTCATAAACCTGTCATATCTGAATAACAAGATATGAACCCCTAAGAAAAGAAATCTACAACTAACATATCCTTGAGCAATCTCTTGCAAGATTCAAGGACAACAATGGAAAATTGCCAGTTATTACAATCAAAATACATCCTAACAACTAACCCTATCCTTCTAGAATTGATTACATGGAAACAAAAGAATAACATTGACTGCTTATTCAGCAAACATAGGACTTTGTATCGATGCTCCTGCATCATACTTTGGGGGAAGAAATGAATTCTTCAATAATTCTTCAGGGTGTACATTGTACTTGGAAATATCCATTTCTGTCATACACGCTGCATCTTCAGATGGTTTATCCTTGCACTTAACCAAATACTAAAAATATTCTTTGTTTCTAGTCTTCTTTGAAACCCTTTTGTCCAGGATAGCTTCAATATGTGGCTGTGATTTCTGTGGTAACTTTCCTTGCCAATATATAAATCAATCATCTTCACCTGAAGTCGTTTCTTCTGCCTAAACACCTAAATCCTTAAAAGGATATATAGCTGAAACATTAAAAATTGGAGAAATTTGAAGATAAGAAGGAATTCATATGCATTTGCAAAAAACTTCCTCAAAATTTTACATGGTCCAATCTTCTTGACCTTGAATTTATTGTAGGTTCCCTTAGGAAACCTCTCTTTCCTAAGATAGGACATTACTAAATCTCCAACCTGAAAAATTAACTTCCTTTCTTTCCATATCTGCTCTTTATTTGTATTTTCTAGCACTTTTGTGTAATTTCTTATTAACATTTTCTTGTAGCTCATGCATATTGGATGCAAAATCTTCATCATCTGCACTTCTCCTTTCATGTCCTCCCAAATTTCTAAGTTCATATACTCCTCTTGGGTGCATACCATACACAATCTGAAAAGGACGCATACGTGTACTTTTGTTAGGTGAATCATTGTAAGGAAACTCAACTTGAGCAAGAGCTAAATCCCATTGCTTCAGATTTCCATAAACAAGACATATCAGAATATCTCTTAGACTTTTGTTTACCACTTCAGTCTGACCATCATTCGGAGGATGATAAGCAAAACTAAAACTGAGATTGGTACCCAACTTCTTCCGTAGAGTTATCCAAAAATGACCAACAAATTTAGTATCCCTGTTAGACACAATGCTTAAAGGAAAACCATGCAACTTTACAATTTCTGAAAATAACAAGCTAGCAATGTTTGTTGCATCATTGGTCTTCTTACAAGCAATAAAATGAGGTATTTTTGAAAACCTATCCACTACAACATAAATAGAATCATTTCCCCTCTGAGTTCTAGGAAATCCTAGACCAAAATCCAGACTGATGGAATCCCAAGGCCTAGTTGGAATAGGTGTGGATTGATATAGTCTAGTATTTTGTCTTCTCCCTTTGGCATGTTGACATATCCTGCAATTTTCAACAAAATTCTTTACATCATGTTGCATTCCTGGCCAAAAATAAAAAGTACTCACCTGAGCAAATGTTTTATCCTGTTCAAAATGTCATGACAAACCTCCACCGTGTTTCTCTTGTATCAAATTTTCTCTCATAGAGCATTTTGGAATACATAACTTACTATTTCTAAACAACAATCCTTCTTGTAACATGTAGTCCAACCATTAGCTTCTATTATGGGAAACTGGATTCTCACATGATGCATATATATATATCTTTGAAATATTCATCTTCTTTATACATATTAATCAAACTTTCAAATCCCAAAGTACTAACCTTCAATTCTTGCAAGCTCAAACTTACTTTGCATAAAGCATCACCAACTTTATTAGATCTTCCACTTTTATGCTTGATCACAAAGGTAAAGTTCTACAAAAATTCCACCCACTTAACATGTTTATGATTCAACTTAGGTTGACTATTTATAAATTGCAAAGAATGATTATCAGAATATAACACAAACTCTTTGGGCATCAGGTAATGTCTCCATTTCTTGAGAGCTTCTACAACATCATGTAATTCCTTGTCATATGAGGAGTACTTTTTTTTGCCTCATTTAAATTCTCGTTGAAATATGCTACTGGTCTCTCTTCTTGACTCAAAACAACCCCTATTGTTGTCCCACTAGCATCTGTCTCTACCTGAAAAACCTTGTCAAAACTTGGAAAAGCTAGAATAGGTTTCTCTGTGATCTTATTTTTCAACAATTTGAGATTTTTGTCACCTGGTTCTATCCATCTGAAAGGTTTTCTACTTCCCCTAAATGTGTCTATTATAGGTGCACAAATTTGACTAAAATTCTTAATGAATTTTCTATAAAAACTTGCAAGACCATGAAAACTCCTTACCTCATATGCACTTCTTGGAATTGGCCAACTTAAAATTGCTTGCACCTTATCTGGATCCATCTTCAACCCTTCTTCTGAAACCATAAATCCCAAATAAATCAACTCTTTCTTCAGGAAACTACACTTTTTTATATTTATCAGCAGCTTCTCGTTTTGCAAGGTTTCCAACACCAATTTAAGATGTTCCAAATGTTCTTCTTTAATCTAACTGAAAATCAGAATATCATCCATATACACTATCATAAAATTTCCAGTGTATTCTTTCAAGACCTCATTCATCAATCTCATAAAAGTACTAGGTGCATTAGTAAGCCCAAATGGCATTACTAACCATTCATATAGTCCATTATTAGTCTTGAATGCAATCTTCCATTCATCCCCTTCTCTTATCCTTATTTGATGATAACCACTTTTCAAATCTATCTTGGAAAAATACTTTGAATCACTCAAACAATCCATCAAATCATCAATGCGGGGTAAAGGAAATATGTACCTGATAGTGATCTTATTAATTGCTATGGATTCAGTGCACATTCACCATCCACCATCCTTCTTTCGGCTAAGCACCGTGGGTACTACACAAGGACTCAAACTTTATTTTACCAAACCTTTGTCCAACAGCTCCTGAACCTATTGTTTGATCTCTTCATTCTCTTAAGGAGTTAGTGTGTAGGATTCCTTATTAGGTGAACTTGCACTAGGTATTAAGTCAATGTGATGACTAATACTTCTCACAGGAGGTAAAGCATTAGGAAACTCATCCACAATAATATCAACATATTCATCAAGTAAAACTCTAACTTCAGTAGACAAATCATCTAAATTTGTAGAAGTTAATATTAACTTTGGTTTGCCAACAAGAGAAAAATGTAGCTCATCCTCCTTCTTGACCTCTTGTAATAGTTGTTTCCCAGTCATCACCAAAATATTCGACCGTGAACCTTCTTGAACTGCTTCATCCTCCAATGGTGGCAATGTATGTCTTTTTCCATCCTTTTCCAGACAATAAGTGTTCTTTCTTCCATCATGAACAAATTTTCTTTCATATTGCCATGGAATCCCTAAGAGTATATGGCATACATCCATGGGAATTATATCACATAATACCATATCTTTATAAATACCAATTTGAAACTCCACATTGCACTGCTCATTCACTAAGAGTTGATGTCCTTTCTGCAACCAAGACACTTTGTAAGGAGCGGGATGTTTCATCCTCTCTAATCCCAACTTCTCTACCATCTTAGTGGAGACCAAATTCTCTATACTACCACTATCAATTACCATCTTACAACACTGACCATGTGACTTGCATCTAGTCCTGAACAAGCTCTTTCTCTAAGCTAGTTCATACACTCTCTTCTCTTTCTTTACTAAAACTCTCTTCAGCATAAGAGACTATCCTTCCTCTGGAGGATTATTCACCTCTTCTGCTTCCTCATTGGACTCCTCACGAGCCTCAACAATGTTTGCATTTCTCTAAGCTGCAGGTTTATTCTTTGGGCACTCCCATGACATGTGTCCAATTTCTACACATGTATAACATTTCACTTCTCTATTTCTTCCTCTTCCTCTGCCTCCTCTGAATCCTCCTCTTTGGGGTGTGCAGCTACTAGATCCTTCTGCCTCGTCCTTAGAGGTATGAAACTTACCACCTCTGTTTGGATATCCTTTGGCTGAACCTCTCCCTCGATTCTTCTGGTTATGTTTTCTTAGTATATTTTCTTCTACCTGTAAGGTTTCCTGATAAGCATCTTCAACAATTTTCAAATTCATTAAGCTAATCTCATCTTGTATCTCAAATATCAATCCATTTATATATCTGTACACTCTTTCTATGTCCCCTTGTGTCTGTACAACTCTAATACCCATCTTAAAGAATTCTTATGTATATTCTTTAACACTCATACCTTTTTGTCTAAGATTTTGTAATTGTCTGATGAGATTAAACTGATAATACTTAGGCATAAATTGACTTTTAATTTTATACAACATTTTATCCCAAGATTTTATTTTAGGCTTACCTCTTCTTTCTTTGTGGATCTGAATTTCATCCCACTAGATAGCTCCATGCCCTTTCAGTCTGGTCGCTGCATATCTCGCCTTCTTTTTATCTTCAACTTCTTCAAAGTCAAAATACTTGCTTAAAGCATCGATGCAATCCATGAGTTGTTCAACATTAAGATTACCTTCATACATAGGGACTTCAACTCCGGGTCTATTACTAGCCTTCATCATCATCTTCAATACTTTTACTTCTTCAACAACCTCTTCTCGCTCGTCTTTAGAGGATTCTTCTTCATGACTTGTGTCTCCATTCTCTGAATTCTTTTGCTCCATAGCTTCCATCCTAGCTTGGAGTTCTCTTAATTCCCTTTGCATCTCTATCTCTACAGCTTGTCTACCTCGACCACGTCCTACAAGGACTCCATGTGCTTAGCCTCGCCTCGACATCGTCTTTCTACAGGCTATGATAAGCTCTGATACCAAAACTGATGGCAGGTGAAAGCTAGTAGATCTAAAATTGATCCCTACTAGCATACTTCACTAATTAAGTCTTCTTCCACAAGCAAGTTTCTGCAACTTGGTTCTCCACAGGATTGGTTCCGCAACTCAATTCCCGCAATTGAGTTCTTCGTAAAATCATTTCCGCAAGACCTTTTTCCGCTATTGCAGATTGCGGATTATGGATTTGCAATTCTCAGTTTCCAAAAACTGACGGACTTCCGCAAAATTCTAGCCACAACGGTCCTTTTCACACTTGGATTGCGGGTTGCATATCCTCCTTCCCACTTCTCCAAAGATGGGCTTCCGCATTTTTTCTTCCGCACTTCCTTTTCTGCAATTCCTCTTAGTCATTGATCTTTTATGGGCTCCTTCCTGACCATTGATTTGAGATCTGCTACTGATCTCACCTTAACACTTGCGGATATTTACTTTTCCTTTACGAAAATTAACCATAACTGTTGATCTGATGAATTTCATAGATTCTTGACTCAGACCGTAACAGTCGAATTAATCCATGGAATGATCAATTCTTTATGCGAAAACACATCTACGCTTTTGGGAATTCTTCAATTTCTTACCAGACCATCGAATTACACACAGAGAACTTAAGATCGTGTTTTTGGTTATTGAAAGAAGACATCAAATATACAAACACGGATGCAAAGTTTTCTAAACTTTGTTCTTCATTCAATTAACCATCACACTTACACTCTTGCTATTATCATTCCCCTATGCATACTTATACACTAGATCAATTACACTTAAATAGAGCTTCATCAACCTGTTAGATCCTAATAACAAGATCTGAACCCCTAAGAAAAGAAATCTACAACTAACCTATCCTTGAGCAATCTCTTGCGAGATTCAAGGGCAACATTGGCAGATTGCCAGTTATTATAATCAAAATAAATCATAACAACTAACCCTATCCTTCTAGAATTGATTACATGGAAACACAAGAATAGCATTGACTGCTTATTCAACAAACAAAGGACTTTGTCTCGATGCACCTACATCACGTAGTGAATCAATGAATCAACATAATAACATTGTAGACTTTGGAGACGGTAAACTTGGAGGAGGATGCCTTGTTTTATAGCGAATGGAAAGGCAAGAAAGCAAGTAATTTAGCAATTTCCTCCATAAATATATGTTAACTAGATTTATAGAGTGAACAATTAAGGGGTCTTCATTGAGCCATTTTGCCTTTTTGTGTTCATTTGCATACTTCCATGAACCTTTTTCTTAAATATGTTATAGCCCTATGACTTTTTTGGACATGCACACAAAGACTATGAGGGATTATCCATGCATCTATTTTTCTTTATAACATTTTTTATGGAAAATTTGTCAATTTTATCATTAATGTTTCGTTCAAATATTTTAGTAAGTAAATCTTTAATAATTCTTCATTAAAAATATAGTTTATCATATAATGCACAAAAATATATTTAAACATTATACATTTCAGAATTTTTGATAAATAAACCAAGTTTATCATATAATGAATATAAATATTTAAATATTATACATTTCAAATTCATTATATATTTACACATTATACATTTCAAAGATTTTGGCAAGTAGAACTTTTAATGATTCTTCGTTAAAAATATTGTTGATCATATGATGACAAAAAAATATATAACATTTCAACTATAAAATGCTCCCACTTCTTTCGTAGAATTAAATATAACTTTATAAAATAACGATTAAATATAAATTTATAATCAATTTATATCGTATCAAAATAATCGTTTAAAAAATACATATACAACTAAAAATTTTGGTTTAGTGAGAAAACGTGCACCCATTTGTCAAGTTTCTAGAGTGGTGGATTGCGTTCGCCTACATGCAAGCCTCACAAATATGTCAATGGCCTCCCTTTTATAAACACTTATGGGCTCTGGATTTTAATTAATGGAATTGAATAAGGTCAACATGAATGTCATGTTTTTGTTTTTTTATCAAAATAATGTGATATATAAATATAATTATGTAATATATATTTTTAATGTACATGATATAATTAAATATAATTTGTGGATGAATTTAAATCATTATTAAATTAGTTTGATTTTTTTTATTTTTTTGATTTTTTTGCAACTAGGTTTTTTCATTAAGACTATTTATTATATTAGGCCAAAAATGATAAAAATCTAAAGATTATATGATTTTATGTTTATAATTATTAGTAGTCTTTTTTATAGACTTTCAATAATGAATTACTTTCTATGCATTGCGCTGCAGAACATTTAATACCGTTGCAACAAGTTTGATGGTCGAGATCTAACAATCAATAAGACGGCAAGCAATACTCTACATGCAGCAGAGTAATTAAGACACCCCCGTGCGCATGAAATTTAAGACCCCCTCGTACATGTTTGAATCTACCAGCGCCATGGTGAACGATGGCCGTGAATGCTCCATCCATGCACCTCCATGCCAATGCCCACTGAACTAACGCCATACTCCGCCCCATACTACAGTATATCCATTTGGACTTCTCCATACATATACAATGGGCCGCCAGTACAGTTTCGACCGCATATGATGGGCCGTGCCAGTGCAGTTTCGACGGTAGGCTTTTGCCTTTGCAGATCGTATCCAGGCTAGTACAACTTAAGATCAAACAATAAATAAATATCTTACAGAAACCCCTGTCACCGGCTTTTGCAAATCTGATCATATTTTAGCCGATCAGCCTTCAATGCAAATCTGATCATATCTAAGTCGATAAGCCTTCAATGCAGCCAATTAATTGGATGTGCTAGCCCACAAGTCTGCCCTAATCGCCTCTACCCTAATCTATGCTTTCCAGTCACTCTAAACTAATAAACAAGCTCTGACAGTGCCAGAGATAGTGCCATTTTATCTGAGCCGAGAAGAAGATTGCAGAAGACGCTAGGGATTCCACAATAGAGAAGACGTTGCAGAAGCAAGCTTTGGGTGAGTTCTTTTTTCTAATCTTACCTTGTCATGCACTTTGGCATGAAGCATTATCTTCAATGCATCACTGATTTTTGAAAACTAGATGGTTGGATACACTATGTATTTATGTTTTCTTCAACACGTCAATGAAAATCGAAAATTGAAAAGAAGACATGTATTACAACATTAGCTTTTTTTAGCTTTTGCTTCAGAACGAGTCACAAACCATACACCTTTTGCTTCTTCTTCGACTCATTCCCATTATCTTCGAAATTAACAACTCTACAGATAACGATTCTGTTGGATTTAGAGACGTCTAATTACAATAATTAAGTTGGACATACGTGCATCATGATTATGATATCAAATACTGTCGCAAGATTACATCTATGTAATGATTAAAATATGCCAAACAATGTGATTAATTAAGTCTTGGCATTATACGTATTTAAATAAGG
>LPNX011089413.1:0-5000 GCA_001517045.1 Pseudotsuga menziesii
TGACTTTAATTCTAATACCATTCACTCTTCTATTTATGGATCCTTGTTCCTCCCTCTTACTCGTACAAAACTTACATTTTTCTAATTCATAAAGAAACCATATTTATGATTACAATATTTTCCTCTTTTATTAAATGTCTATACTATGTGTGATTCATTGTTTAATTCATTTTTGTTTTAATTTCTTTCAAATTGTAATTATATTTGTTTTATCATATATTTTTATAGCAAAATTATCCTATTGCTATATATTTTCAATCTCTTCTTAGGAGGCAGGTACTAAGCAAATTTGTTGCTTATTCCACTTGTTTATTTTCTTTTAGATTAAAATGAATAAAAAATTAAATTTTATAAGTTAAAAAATTTGAATTTCAAATTATTTGAATAAAAAATATTGTTTTTTATAAAATTTATATTTTCATAATAAATTTTTAAATTCAGAAAGAAAATTTTATAGAATTGAAATATATATCAATATAAATTTATCTGAATCTTGTTTTACAAAGCTTTATAAGCCATATCAAATCAAAAAACCTTTCACCTTTAAATTACAACACACGTCTTTCATCACTCACTATGCTAAATAACACTAATGCATACATTTTTATTTTCTGCTCAACCTCCAATGTGCTACAACACACAGATCCAAATCCTAGGCTCTATCAAGCCCTGAGGCTTTATCAAGGACCGAGAGGAATCAAATATTTGGATGTGCAAACCTCTTCTTAGTATTGCACTCAACTATCAACTTTAGTGTGATTGAGACCAAAAGACAAATCTTTTTATTTAAAGGCCACATATAATATTTGTATTATTAATAATTAATAATTTTTATGGCCAACATATAATATTTTTTATTATTTTTTATTTTGTTAGGAAAAAACATTACAACATATTCCCCCATACATGGTTTTATTGTACATGGTTTAGGAGGTCGTTGAAAAATGGTTTTAAGACCATGTGCAAGGCCTCCTAAACAACCTAGGTTGTTTAGGAGGCCTTGCACATGGTCTTAAAACCATTTTTCAACGACCTCCTAAACCATGTACAATAAAACCATGTATGGGGGATTATGTTGCAATGTTCTTTCCTAACTATTTTTCAACGACCTCCTAAACTATGTACAATAAAACCATGGGTTGTTTAGGAGGCCTTGAACATGGTTTTAAAACCATTTACAAGGGCCTCCTAAACCATGGGTTGTTTAGGAGGCCTTGAACATGGTTTTAAAACCATTTGCAAGGGCCTCCTAAACCATGGGTTGTTTAGGAGGCCTTGCACATGGTTTTAAAACCATGTGGACTACCAACATTTTTTTTGGGGATAATTTAATTTTTTATTTTTTATTATTTTGTTAAGTAGGAACATTACAACATCTCCCCCATATAAGATTGTTTTTGTGACCCACATTTATTTTGAAGGATAATTAAATTTTTCTTTATTTTTATGGCTGACATTTATGTAAAGTTACAAGATCAAGTTACATAACATAACTTTGCAAGATCTCCCCATCACTCACTATGCTAAATATCACTGATACATACATTTTTATTTTAAGCTTAACTTCCACTGTGCTACAACACAATGATACATACATACTTATTTTTATTTTATTTTATTTTTAACAAAATCATCATACCAAACTGTTGTATGGAATTCCATCTACAATTAAACAAAATAAAATATTATATGTAATTTGATTCTGAATTATTAAAACAATGCTGGATCTAGCAGTGCGTAGTCTAATCAGGATGATTACATAAAGTCGTAATCTTAATTTAATCTTATATGTAATTTGATTCTGAATTATTAAAACAATGCTGGATCCAGCTGTGCGTAGTCTAATCAGGATGATTACATAAAGTTGTAATTAGAATGATTACATAGAGATTGGCTATCGAGAATAATCCATCAGACTGAATCAACGGCAAATGCATATCATTAAAACTCATCACAATTATATTGATAAGGATTATACGATTACAAAGCAGAGGCTATGCTGTCAAATTCAGAAGCTGTACATAAGAAAGCTCAAGCGAAATTATACCTCTATTGACAGGCAATAACAAAGAGGCCCGGATAAAACGAAAACGAATATATGAATAGCGACACTCCGAATTGAGAATAAAATCGAAGAAAAAGATGCATAATGAGCATTTAATGATCACTATCACCGTGATCAATCTGATTATTGTGACTGCCATGACCATAGAAGTCTCTAGTAACGTTGTCCAGAAGCACACCTGCGACGGCTTCTCCTACGCTTTCAACGAAACCGTCCATAAACAACTGCGCTGCCGCCTTGAACTTGCTCTGTTTTGCGGGCACAACGATTCCCTGAGCATGAAGACCGTTAATGGCCGTTTTGGCGCAGACTGTGTCGAGATAATAACCGCATTTACCACAGTAGTAAACCCAAAAAGATCCTTTCTTGCCACACCCTCCACATGTGTAGGACGACCCCTTTGCGCAGGGAGAATAACCAGAGAGAAGCTTCAGAGCGTGCTGAGGATGGCCATAGAAGTTAAGTTCCTGTGGAAGCTCAGCACAGCAGGAATGGATGTTGAAGTTACAAACATTGCAGCGGTAGACGAATCCCTTGAAGGAATGGCCGCAGACATCGCACCTAGACTTGACGAATCCTGTTCCAGGCTTGTTGTAGAAGATAAGCTGGTGTCGGGTATGGTAAGGATGGGAAATGGAAGGGGGAGCCTTGGCACAGAATTCATGGATGTCAATATTGCACTCATTGCATCTGTATCTAGCCCCGGCTCCATGTTCCTTGCATCCATGGCAGATGAACAGAGATGGAAGGGGTACTAGGGTTAGGGTTAGGGAGTGCTGTGGATGAGTGAAATGGCGGAACTGGTCACCCTTTTTAAAACTGATCGACTGCAGCAGCGCCATAGTAAGAATATGTTGATTTGCAGGCTCCTGGAAATCAATCGATTGATCTCTGATTCGTGTAATTCCGATGATCAGGTCTGATTTCAGCAACAAATTGATCTCTGGTTCGTGTAATTCCGATGATCAGATCTGATCTCAGTAACAGTCCAGAGACCTCGATTGTAACCAAAGAGATCACCAGGGATTTATATAAGAAACTAGATTATCTACGTACATCTGAAATAGTCGATCAGGATTTTCTAGGATATGATGCCATTAGGGTTTGTGTTTGTTCCCTCACATGTTTGCCGTACTTGGCAGAAAAATTGTTTGCAAAGGCAGAAGCTTATTCCCTGGTTAGCAAACATGTCACGCAAAAACAACTTTTTAAGAACGATGATGTGATTTAAACTATGTGAAGAAACATATTTTCTTTATGAGAACTTTTTTCGTCGTCCAATTTTTTAGAACATATTCGAATGTTTAACAATCACACAAGTCATCCCACTTTTTCTTTGCAGAGAATCTATAATTTCCAAGAGAGAAGATAGAAGCAACACAACACCGGCCTCATGGAGAAACTTGAGTTTCACAAAATAATATTAGAAGTTTTAAGTGAATTGTATAATGTTGGAATCTATATTTTTTTTAATATGATATACAAGAATAATTCCACTTTTGAAAGTGCAAACTAAACCCACTTGTGAAGACCAACCCATGATGAAGGAAATAATGTAGACATATAAATTTCAGCATCTTTTATAATGAAATTTTCTTTTAATGTATTTGATAGAGTAACGCCCAAGTCTTTTATTTTTAAAATATTATATTTTGGTTAAAATATTTATTGCTTTAATTAAATTTTTTGAAATATATTTTATTTTTATTTTAAAAAATATAAAAAAGTTTAAATTTTTGAAATGTATTTTAATTTTATTTTAAAAATATAATAAATAAAAATTTAAATATTTTTAAATTATTATATTCTAGTTTAATTATTTACCATTTTAATTTAAATTTTTAAACATTTTATTTTTATTTTAATATATATATAAAAGACTATATATTTTAAAAAAAAAAATTATAAAATATTTCATTTTAGAATTTTAGATTTTATTATAAATATAAGTGAAGTTTTCTTAAGAAATCAATAAAGTCAATTAAATGCTTTGTGCTATAAATAATATAAATTAATGTTTTTAAGTTTTTTAAATTTAGAATAAACCATGTAAGTGTATTAATTATTTTTATTTTATTTTTCTCATTCTATGTAATATATTAATTTTGTAAAAATTGGTATTACTTATTTTTGGAAAGATTTGGGTCTCAAAGTTTATTCATAATAATTTAAACCATTAGTAAATGACAAAGAGGATTCAAATTGTTTCAACAAGTTTATAATAATAGGAAAAACCAAACATAACATATTTTAATTTTCCAACTTGCATAAGAAGAATTGACACATGGGAAAGTACTCCCTTTAGCATAGTATAGTTTAACATTGACAAGACTAATATTTCCTTACATTTGTTGTGTCGAGAGGCGCTCTATAGCCCAGTATGGGGGAGATCTTGTAACGTTACGTAACGTTACATAGATGGCTATAAAAAACAAAACTTTTAATTATATTCCAAAATAGATGTCGGACACAAAAACAACCTAATATGGGAGAGATGTTGTAATGTTCCTACCTAACAAAACAATAAAAAATAAAAAATTTAATTATTGGCCATAAAAAATGTTGGTGAGAAAAACAACAAATATGGCGGAGATGTTGTAATGTTTCTACTTAACAAAATAAAAAATAAAAAAAACACCCTCATCATCATCATCACCCTCATCCTCATCATCATCATCATAGTCATCATCCTCCTCCTCCTCCTCATCATCATAGTCATCCTCCTCCTCCTCCTCCTCCTCATCATAGTCATCATCCTCCTCCTCTTCCTCATCACCATCATTGTTCATCATCATCGTCATCGTTGTCATCATCATTATCATCATCCTCATCCTCCTCATCATCATCATTATCACCATCATTGTTCATCAGCATCGTCATCGTCGTCATCATCATCATCATCATCACCCCTATCCTCATCATCATCATCATCATC
>LPNX011089413.1:7500-16600 GCA_001517045.1 Pseudotsuga menziesii
TCCATAGTTTTGTACAAGTTTGGGTGGATTTCAATGGGGAATGTAGGTTATAGAGGTCAAAAGTTAGCGAGGAAGGTGCTTACACCGGAAGAAGCTAAATATAAAAAAGAAAAAAAGAGGGAAGATTCAAGAAATCGTCGGCATTCATTACATGAGAAAATAGTTCCCATTCCCCCTCAACAGATACCTAACGTAGAGGCTGAGGAAGATAATGAAACATTGAAGGAAGTTGGTTATACGGAAGTTGATATTATTGATCCATTAGTAAACGAACAATCTTGTGAAGAGTTTAATAATTGTGTTACTCCCGATGCAAATGTGACTCGACAACAACCATGGTTGGTGGTTCAATCTCCTAATCGAAGTTGTCAGCCTATAGTGGATGTAAACGTCACTCCATCATTTCAAACGACAAGAAATTTTGCATCAAAACAAAAGAGAACTCCTAAACGCATACAAGTGGACGAAAGCAAATTGACTTCCATGGAAGGTAAGGTGGCTAAATACACTATCCTTCGTCATTGTTCTCAAATAATGAAACAATATTTTGATAACAAATTCGAAGCTGGTAAATGCCAATTGTTTTTAGCTTTGCTTAAATCTAGAAATATGGCAACTGTTAGAAGAAATTTAGGCATGAGAACAATGAAGAATATCAAATCAAGTAATCAGATTGTTAAAGATGAAAAACAAGTGAGGCATGAAACACTCCAAAGTATCAAGATCCTAGAAACTACAAAATAAAATAGCACATGGAGACAAATGTCTGGTGACACTCCAACAAAATGTCTGCACTAGTTGCCCAAAATACACTACTCAAAAGTGCAGAACAAGAAATAATGTCAATAAATGGCATCATGAATAACAGTCCTCATTATGGGTTCTGGCAAGAGATACCCATTTACAAGTGAGGAATCAATACAATTGATTAACAAATGTGATGTGCAACCACTCAGTTGAAAGTGTACAAAATTCTCTTCTCAACACTATAAACAAAGGCAATAAATGAAGGATCCAAAATGAGTGATGCCAAACATATGGCCAGTAACCCCTTAATACAATAAATTGGAAAAAGAAAGTGATGCCAAAAACCCTCCAATTCTTCCATTCTCGCCCCATTGAACACAAGAGAGGTATAAATACAACAATAGAAAAATACAACAATAGATATCAATCCACAAACCTTCTGAAATTTCAGTTGACTCCCACCATTGGTTGAACATTAGTTGATCACTCAAAGAAAAACAACGGTAAGTGGAACACTATAAAATCAAATATACAAATCGATATGAATTCGTCAAACATCTATTTAAAATGATTCCACGGCCATTCATCAATATAACCACAAACTATAGTTGAGAAAAGGTCCATGGTTCTGTCTTTCACATCGTTTTTTGAAATTTCGAAAAGTAGAGTTTCTATACTTCCAAGAATTTTGTTTCCTGGGCACATTCCTTCTATTCTGATGAGGACATCTATATGGCACATATTTTTGTTCTGGATAAATAGAATAAGTATGTTTAGGTTTTGGCTTAGTCATAGAAGTGGAACAACCCTACACATCATCAATAATTGTGTTTGCAACAACATCCTCAAATTCTGGCTTGTCAGGGATAGCTAATTCATTGATAGGTTTCTCTTCACTCTGAATTCCCCCAATAACAAATATAATGTTCTTGGTCTCAGCAAGGATTGGTGAAGACAGAGAGGAAACAACATCATATCTATGACCTTCTCTTGATGTCTGCAACTCAAGGGAAATATGAACAACAATATTGAATATCAATTCTTCCAAAGTCTTCCTCTTCTATAGCCCAGTTTGCTCAACAATTGAGACCCAATACCTATAGTGTGTTTTTCAAATATAGGAGAAACACAATCATTAGTTGACAATAAATCATGTGATGAAACAGAGACATCCGAACATTCTTACAAATAGTTGGGATACCATAAATATCATCAATAGGTGAGCTTGGAAGCTTAGTCTTCATCTCAACATTCTATAGTCGACAAACATTTTCGTCAAGGTATCGTCTACAAAATAGTAATATATGGATTGAATCACCCTTCTCAGTCTACTACAACAACAAAAAGTCATGGCCTTCCTTCAAATCTCGATACTCATCAAACATCTTGTCGTTATTTTCTTGAAGAGGAGACATTGTTGCACGAAACTCATCAACATAGGCTTGTAAGTGAGAAGCCTCATTAGTTAGCTAGACATTAGTCTCTTCCATCCTACAAATATGCTCCTTTAGGTCATAATTTTTTGTTGTTGAGAGAGTTTCTACTTCCTCTTCCATATTTTCAACAAGATTGACCTTCTCTACAAAGTTGTATATAAGATTTTGAAAAACAATTACTCATGCTGCTTTATAAGATAGAAACCTTTTGGATTTCTCATTGAAAGCGGTCTAGAACAACTGAACTTGAGTCTGCAATTGATTCTTTAGTTTAGCATTTTGTGTCTGGAACAAGGCAACAATGGAATGTAAGGAAGCAATTTCTTTATCAAGAGCCTTGTTCTAACATAGTTACTGCAATCTTGTACCCATCTTAAGGAAAAAAAGAATAATATGTATCTTAGACCAAACATTTTGTCTTCGATGAAAGTGGGTGTCATGGAGTAGTGGGAACAAAATGAATCTATGGTCACAATATCAATCTCCGATATGAAATTTGAATATTAAGAAATGTCAAGACCAAAGAAACAATGAAATAACAATTAAAGAAGATGTTGGCTAGCCAATTCACAATCTGTATGCCGCCTGATCAAAAAAATTTCCCACCCAAAATCTAAAGGTCGTGTAAAAAAAGGATTCCCAATGGAGAAGCACAATCCAATTGATAAGACTTCCATATGAAGCAATATGTTCAAGAAATCTACAGTTACACTGAATATATATAAAGGACCCCACATAAATGTTCTCAATGAAAGAGGGCATGATCCATAAATCAACGGACTAGAAGATCCACACGCTAATCGAAAGATCCATGGTGTGAATAAATGAGGAGCAACATAAAGGGTGGGGAATTAAATAGCAGCAAACATCACCTTGATTTACTTCAGCAGATAAAAAACAATAAAGTGGAAACCAGAAATAGTAGTACTTTTAAATATAGAATCATGAAATAGTTGCGTCTACAAAGATATGGGAGAAGTCTACAACAACGATGATTTCTCCTGGACGGTGCGACTATAGGAGAAATGTTTCGGCTGCAAACGGGCCCCAACACGGTTACCTACTCCATCAAGATTCGAATCAATTTACTGTCACGTCGTCAATCAATCGATGAGGAGGCTCTCCATTAGACGTTGGGGTAGCGTAGTTAATGCAGGTTGGTGGGAAATCCATTGCACCAAACTCACTCCCGCAAATGCCCAAAATCGAATATGGAACTCTTCTCTGTTGTCGCGCTATGAAACTCTGCTTACGGAGGATCAAAACTCTGTTGAACTCTGCTCTGCTGCCGCGCTACGAAACTATGTTTAAGGAGGATCGGAACTCTGCTCTGCTACCGCGCTACGAAACTCTGTTGAAGGAGGCTCTACTGCCATGCTACAAAACTCTGCTTACGAAGGATCAAAACTCTGCTGGAGGATTGAGCCCGGAAGTACGTTCTGCCCAGCGTGAATCGGTCCAGGTATTTCACACTCTTTGGTCGTCGTTGCATAATTACAAGTCTAGAATTTTCCTTTATTTACATCTACACATGCTTTAGTCTTTTTCTTCATCAGTCGATGAAATCTAGACACATCTCCTCTACTACAAGGAAAATTTTGGAAAATGAAAAGAAATTGGAGGAGCAGAAAATGAATAGGACGTCCCTGCCCAATTCTCGGTCACAGAGATCGGTGAAGAGAAGGCAAAACTTTCTTTCTTCATCTTCAAATCATAAGAACTTGCAACAAAAGTATTTTCTTCTGGAAACCTCACTATTCTTCCATTCTGTGTCCCAATTTCTAAAGGATTTGATTGTAAAGCGGTCCATTTTCTATTCTTAGGATTAAATCTCGAACAATAGAGCCCTATTAACCAGGCTTATGGTTGCACAGCTGCAGGATTTTTCTGATCCACGCAAGTAACAATTCCCCAATGGGAACGTGTTACATTTTCTATCAAGCTCGAACTGATTGGTATAAGACATACATCCATACTTGTTTAGATTTAGTGAATGGGAAATAATGTGGGTTTGTTCTTGTGGCGATGTGTTGTTGTTATGATGAATAGAATCTAGCTCCATGTGAGGACTGCGTTCAGAAGAGCAGCAGTTCCTTCTCTCACTAAATTTCTTTATACTCTAAGTCCATACCCCATGGAAGAGGATAGGGGTCTGGGGTATTGGGCCTTGCATAAATATTGGACATCTAAAATTTCACTTATATGTGTAGAAGCTGTTAGAAAGTCCATCTCATACTGCAGGTATCCTGTGGACTCAGTACCTTCCCTCTAATATCGTGTAGCTTTCCAAACTACGTTGAAATCCTCGCCAGTGAAGATAGTGAAATGAATCGCGGTTACACCTTTTCAATATAGTGTTAGATTTTTATCATTTAAGCAATATGATCTAGGATCTTATCCAAGAGAAGAACATGCACAACAATAATCACAAGAGACAAGAAACGCTCTGATACTCATCACTTCCCCTTGGAAGGAACCTCGATATAGAGAACACCAAGCTTCTTCCTGAAGTACTCAAACTTCACTCTAGCTAATGGCTTGGTCAACATATCATCTATCTGCTCGTCCTTCACAACATATTGGAGCTTCACTTCTCCTCTCTAAACCATATCCTTGATACAGTGATATTTGATCTCGATGTGCTTCGACCTGTCATGGAACACCGGGTTCTTGGACAACTTCACACAACTCTGGTTGTTGCAATATATACAAGTAGCATCCAACTAGAGATCAAACAAATCAGATAGTAGCTTTCTCAGCCACACTACCTCATAACTAGCCGAACAAGTTGCGACATATTCTGCTTCGATTGTACTCAGTGCCACACATGATTGCTTCTTGCTAAACCAAGAGATCACACCTGATCCCATACTAAAGAAGCACCTCGAAGTGCTCTTCCTGTCAATGGCATTGCCCAATCCGAATCCACATAACCCTCCATGTTAATCTTATGATTCATATCATACTTGAGCACATACTCAACTGTACCCTTTATGTACCTCAGAATATGCTTTGCAGCAATCAGGTGAGCATGTCTTAGATATATCAGCAACTGGCTCAATCTGTTCACAGCAAAGCAAATATCTGGTATTGTATTCGTCAGGTACATCAATGACCCAATCATCTGACAATACATCATAGCATCAACCTTCTCTGATGAAGCAACACTCAATAGCTTCAGGATCGATGTCATAAGTGTGTTCATGGCCTTGCAGTCCATCATCTTGAACCTCTTCAGGATCTCCACTCCATACTTCCCTTGTCCTAAGGAGATTCCATCTGCATTCGGACACACCTCCATGCCTAGAAAGTAGTGCATCATCCCCAAGTCCTTCATCTCGAACTTGGAAGCAAGTCTCCTTCTTTCAAATTTAATGAGTTCCTCTTTTCTCTCAGGAACAAGTCATCGACATATAATAGGAGCATCAATGGTATTCTTTCTTCAACCTTGAAGAAAAGTTTGAAATATACTTTAATATCCATAAAGCCTAATCAATAAGTTGGCTATCTTGTCATACCATGTCAAACCTCAGGATATTCTGCAGTCACTCCCTCGGAAGCGAAGCATCATTTTCCCTCTGGGTCAGTGCAAGAAGATGAGGGACCTTTAAGATGCAATCCTAGTTTTCAAAAACAAGATCATGTTACCAAAAAATACATCAACCCGAGCCTGACATAGCACTTGGTATGGTTCAACCCGAGCCTAACATGTCATGGAACATGTAGGATAGGAAGCCATATCGCATACGTGTTATATAACTACAAAACGCGCTCGCGATATGTAGTTATAAAATGCGTACGCGATTTGTAAATCATAAAAAGAAATTTAAATACACAGTCCCGAACCCGCAGCCCATTTTCACAATCAAGAATGCGAATTCGAAGGGCCATTGGAGCGTTTTGGAGCGATACCACTGCTTGGGATTGTTGCAAGAGCTGATTCAGGTTGAGGGGAGGAGATTTCACTCGTGCATTGTCATCCAACAAGGTAATTCAATCACCCAATGCATTTTTTTTGGTCAATTTTTACCCTATAATTGTGTGACTTTAGATGTGTGATATTCAAATGCACTTCCCTCCTATCTTTTTTAATTCTCAAGAGCATTACCTTATACACCTAGTAGAAGAGATTGAAGAATGTGGTTCTATCCATATCCATACAATGTTGCTTGCGGAGAGATATATGAAGTTTCTAAAACATTTTGTGAGACAAAGAGTTAATCTAGAAGGATCTATGGCTGAGGGGTACATGGTCTTTCAGATAATGGTTCATTTGAGTGAGTACTTACCTCAATTGCATTTTCAAGCTCCATGATTATGGGGCAATAACCAAGATCATTTTTTTAAGGAGAAAGATTAGAGGGTGGAGGGTCTTCAAAGAGGATAAAAGGTATACTCAAATTTTTTGTAACAATTGTTCTAATCCTAAATATTGTAAATTTGGATTTAAATAATGATTACTTGTAGATGTAGATGCTAAGGAGTGGGAGTCATTACATTTGTATGGTGCATACAATTCTTAATTTATGTTAGAGTGGACTGAGGAGTATAATCAACAAAAGAAAGTAGAGGTTGAATATCACTTTAAAACGGTTTTTAGAACATACTGGAATGTAATTCAATCTTTAGAGAATGATAATTGTGTATGTTTTGTTTATGCATCAAACATAATGGAAATTATGTTTTTAACAGTTTTTGAGGTGGTCATGTTTTAGTGGATTTATGATGTCAAGGTAAATACATTCCATAACTTCTCAACTGAATAAGTTTTCTTGTTTCATATTATTTTGTGCTTCTCTAACAATTTTCTCAAAGACATTTGATTTGGTGGGGCTAGGGAATCCACCACATGCCAATGATTTAATTGATATGTTGAATATATTTTCCCAGTAACACCTATGTAAGAAAAAATCAATACCATAAAGATACAAAATAAAAGTAAAAGTGTTAAACTTTAATTATTGTTTATAGTTTTTTATGTTTGAAAATTAGTCAAACTTAAGTTTGTGTATGTTTTCCTTAATTTACATTTTCAATTTTGAAGAGATGTCATGATATACCATGTATACGTTTCTAATTATTTTCTTATTGTTTTTTTATTGCAGTTGCGGCTATGGATACCAATGCAGAAATATTGATTGAGCTTGCCCAGTTGAGAGGTTTGAGTACTGCTTTTAGTGGTGGTGATAGAATTCGATGTTCACTTGCATCCACTTTGGATGCAATTGTTGAGACTATCACATTGTCAAACAACATATTATATGATATTACTTCATGTAGAGAAAGAAAAAGACGTGAGTACGCTGATGGGTTTAGCTACAATGCAATAAAAAAGTTGAAAATCACCAAAGAGCATATATTTTCATTGTTTAGGGACCCTCGCACGGGGGAAATTCCAAATGAAAATAGGCCACATATCTCTATCGAGTGGTGCACATATCAACCATTTGTTGATAACTGGATGGACAGATGGTATATGGTTTTTGATATGCCACCACAAAACAACAGGGAAATCTCGTTGTACTTCCTTCGAAAGATGTATGCAGAGTTCCTGTTGGGAAAACACGTAAACTATTTTGATATATTAGTGTTTCAGGGGATCGGTGGGGGCATGCCCCAAAACTGATCCAATGTCAGGCTTCGAGACGTTGATCGCCCTATCCCTGCACCTCGCAGGTAGTTGCCTGGGCCAGATGTCCCACCTGTACATCATGTTATTCCACAGACACGTGAGGCATTTTCGAGTTTGGCACGGGCCGTTGTTCGCCATAGCACTATGGTTCAACATATGGGTGAGGAAGGGACATCTGTCCCTGGTGTGGTACATACACCAGGTCCTCATGGTGCAGGACCATCTTCTAGTGTAGTACCACCCACTGGTGCAGGACCATCTACTGCAGGACCATCTACTAGTGCAGCACCATCAGCGCATTCCCAGCCTACTTTTGAGCCTCACGAGTGCACATCGTGTGGTTGTCCATGCTATGGTCTTTCGTCATATGTTGTCTTCAGTGGGTTTTTGAGTGATGTATGTATATGGTTAATTGTAATAAATTCTTCATTTATTTTCCTCTTTGTACACATATGTATAGTTTGAGCTAATATATTAATTTTGTGAACTTGCAGTTGATGCTTTATGTCGGCAGCGACGCCCCAGAGTATCATGTTCCACACTCTACACAGGGGCAAGACATTCCATCCACTGATCCCGTATCTCACACCGAGGTAAACATTTTAAAATTTCTGTTTTTTAATACTTGTTAAATTGTTAATTTCCACATACTGTACATGTTAGTTCACTAATGTTATCTACGGTCTAATATTTACAATTATTAAACTTCCAGATGCTGGATCCTTCACGGGGGAAAGCAGTGATGGAGGTAGGATCCATGGTCGTATCGACCGAGGAAATATCTGGGCAGATGCCAGATCCTACACGAGGGGAAGCAGTGATGGAGGTAAAAAATTTAAACATTTAAAAAATGTCATTTTTTAAATACATGTATGTTCGTTGAATCATCCATGTCTAGCTACATGAACTCTTGTTGACTATAGGCTGGTACCGAAACACCTATACCATCTCTTGGAGTTGTATCTCCCCATAGGCCATATGTGAACAAGGGTCAAGTGTATATGAGACGGCCTACTCCTAGAAAGAGTGAAGTTGTCCGCGACCATGGAGATACTGATACCCTGGTAATTTGTATATCCTTCGATGATATTTCTTGGTTAACTTGAAATCCAATGCATAAAATATTTTGTTAATGTTTGATTTTCATGTTTATTGCATCAGGAGCCAGAGTTTATTGTTGAAAACCTTGCAAGGATGGTTGATGCAGCAATCAGTGCTGCATCTACAATGGCAACAAGTCACACAGAGGTACAACTATTTGAACATGATATAGACATAGTGTGTT
>LPNX011089444.1:0-53894 GCA_001517045.1 Pseudotsuga menziesii
GAGCTCAACCACTACACTTAAGGTAGCGACGAAGACAGGAGGGCTCAGCTACCCTCATAAATGGAAAAGGAGCAACGGGCTGAGGTATTGAAGACAAAGGATAGAAGGGAAGCGACCAAGGAAGCAGCACCCATACCCACGATCAGCGCTGAGAAGTGTGGAAGACTGCAGAAAGCTGCAGTGTGACCAGTAAGCGGTAGTTCAAAGTACAGATAGGTCGACTGTCACAGTTAGGGTTTTGGGTTGCTGTTGGGAAAGGTCCACAGTTTTGTATCATAGTGAGACCTTCGGGCCACCTATTTAAGCGTGTATTTTGTATTATGAAAGGTTAGCTAGTCAGTTGGTCTGTTAGCTCGTAGACATTTAGTGAGTTATTATCAGTATTGTAAGACCTCAAGGAAGAGTTGAGCTCTGGTTCTATTGTTTAGTCTATAGTTATCTTACTGTAACCAGTAGCTAGCTCCTTGAGCATGAATGTAACAATCCGTAGGGATTGAGAGAGAGAGAGAGAGAGAGAGAGAGAGAAGAGTATATTGTAAGAAGAAGACAATATAGGAAGAGAAGAGATCTAAGAGAGAAGGGATCCCAGCTGTGTGCATGGAGTTTCCCAGAAGGTCTCAAGATGCATAATAGGTTGCAGTGGAACTGTGTTTACCCTCTCAAGATATAATATAAAAACCAGTTCCCGTGGACTTAGCTTCCCCCTTGGAAGTGAACCACGTAAAATCCGTGAGTTGTGCGATTGTTTCATGTGATTGTGCTATACTTATTTGCTATATGTTATCTGTTACATGAACTTTGCTTATCAGTTAATGAATGAATGTATGCTATCCTTTAGTTTACAGTAACATGGAAGGTTAATCGTGAGTTGAATGTATCAAGTATTCTGTATATGAGTTATCAATGCTTGATTCATAATAGCTAATAGTTATAGTGTTAAGTTACTTCTGTATATGAGTTCAGCGAGTAGAGCGTGATTGATGTTAAGTGTGTTAGACTGTAGAACCTCAAGTGAAGCTGTTAACACCTTAATGAAGGTTAACTGAGCTATTATACCCAGAGAGAAAGCCTTTGGACCTTGAGAGTCATATTAAGTCTTGTTGCAGGAGACATCAAGCGTAGAAAGGCGATATCGCACCGTCGGAGGAGCTGCGGTGTGAGATATCGTAGGAGAGAGTTGAGTAGAAGAGAAATTTTGTGCATCATCCTCAAGGCTGCGATGCGATAAGAGTCCATTCCCTATCAGCGCCAGCTAGAAAGAGAAAGAGCACCTCGTGGAGAGATCCCGCTGGAGAAGAAGGGTCAAGAGGCACTAGGATGCTACAGAACCTGGTTGAGGAAACCTGATTCTTCAACCACCCCATCCAAGATCACTTCGGGTGAGACTTCAGGCTGTTATGCAGTCTGTTGCCGAAAGGGCTAGTGAGCTAGGGGTTTTGTTGGTACAATAAAGTAAACCCGGGTCTGCCCAGAAGACCAACACGAACTCCATTGGTAACTGTTTTATCTCCTTGATCTCAGTGATACACCGCGACTCAGATTTAGGCTTTCTTAAACTCACAAATCATTGTGAGTTGGATCTCATTAAGGGTCTTATGTGGGTTTCCTACTTGTACTACAGAAAACTTCATAAACCAGTCGAGCGTGCGACCCTGCAGAGTTGTGATCATCTGTGCTTTCCTTATGTCTACATTGTGAACTTGGAGAACCATCTAACCAGCTTCGTAGAGGAACCAATGCTGCTTTGGATCTTCTGCTCCATTCCCATTGAATGTGGGTAATCTAATATCTTCCCCAGCCATTGAGTTGGCATCGGGGTTGTCTAATGAAGGTGGAATTCCCTGCACACTAGTCGCAGCACTAGTACTACTAGTATTCATTGTTCTTTCAGGAGATGAGGGTCTAGATCTTACCTCTGGTGATGCTCCTGGTGTGGTATAGTGACGTTCTGATCTCAACGTCTCTGTAGATTCTTCTGACTCTTCAGCTCCTTCATAAATTGGGCTATAGTCTTCTTCTTTGTCACAATACCCTTCATCTAGATGTGACTCAAACTCGTACTCCCATTCCCCAAATAGACCAGGAGTCCATCTTTCTTCTAGTTATTTTCTTCATTTTCCCAACCGAAATATTCTTCCACTTCTTTAGAATCTCGCTTCTAGTTCAGTTTCTATATTTCCTGGGAACATCTTAGCTCACCACTTTCAATTTTATTTGTAGTTTGTCTATGGCATATCACTTCCTCTGGATATGCGACTCAGCTATTGGACTCCAAAATTCCCTTCTCATAGACGAGCATCGTTATCCATAATTTTAGAGAAGTCAAGTACCTCCCGTGGGGCCCTTGGAAAAAATTTCTTTCTGCCTCACTATATGAGGTTATCGTATCAACTACAAACTCGGTAATATACCCTTGAAAAATACGGTTAGCCCAAAAATCAACAGCTCTAAAGATAGGGTTACTTACAGCTACTAACTCGTGGACTAGCTGAGAACTCCACTTGACTACTTCCCTTCTTTGAAAATTTGTTTGACGAGTTGCCAATCGCAACAACCACTCATGCAACAAAATAGGAAACTCTGCAAAGAATATTTTGTGAATATCTGTGTACAAATATCGATCTAACCAACTTTCTGGGCTCATTCATGACCTTCCACTCTCTTCTTGCGTAAATGCTAACGTTTTAGCCTTCATCCAATCCTTGATTTCTTTCTTTGTCGGATGCCACAGCATTTCCCTTGACTTAGTTGATTACAGGTCACGACAATGAAACCATTTGTTGGACACTTTTCCTTACTCTCACGACCCATGTTCAACAAACCCACAAGACCAACAAACATCCCAAAGATATCGGCTCGACAAAGCAAGATCAGTCGACAACGCCTACGTCGCAGGCGTAGTCTCACCCGAGATATTTGAATGGGTAACTGCTAGAACCATGTTTCTGCAGTCAGCGAGGGATTAGAGTCCCTTGGCACGCATCCAAGGCGCTCGACAGAGTCAAAAGAATGGAGGCTATTGCTACCTCAGCAACGACGCAACAGTGCGACACAACCGACTTAATGACTTAACATCTTATCAGTGCAACATACATTCCCACTTGGCAATTAAACAACAAATGAACTTGAATGATATGAAATACTGTCAATGTTGTTGTTCATTCCTTAACAATAAACAACATCAGCGCGACGGTATCCCAACTTAACAGCAAATCAACATGAAATAATACATAATGCATCAATGATGCTTTAGTTATTCACTTATTCAACTGCTTTTATCATTATGATGACATTCATTTAACCAATAAGTATAAATAATGCAATATAACCAGTAACTAAGCACAATCATTCAACAAGCACATTCATTCGGCACAAGATGTAATGTGGACACCCATCCTGGTAAAAACCACAAAGGTTCTCTTCATCTGGCATGAGAAATATATGGCACATTTCAGTCTGCGACTTAACTGTAGACTGTTTGAGATATGTCTTTTCAGCTCAGACTCTTTCTTGCTCTCATGCTCTCTGGATTTATTATGCTCTTCTACTCCTACTAATCCACACATAGCCTGGATCGACTCTTCTACACTACTATCCGTGCACTCAGCTGCAGAATATCTCCTACAAAATCTACTGTCGAAAACCCTTCTGCAAAATGGGTTCTGCCGCTCAACATCCTTCTACAACACTACTGACTCTTCTTTGTGTTCTTCCTTCTATTCCAAACTATCTGAACCCTTATACAAAACAAGTTCTTCTTATTTATAACTTCTACAAGACCTCCTACAGGACCATGCAAGGTTGACTACACACAGTTCACTTAGTGCAGGTCATTATCAGCTGTCCAAAAACAGTTATAACTGACAGACTGACTAACACAAGGCGCTATCGTCCTGAATTGCAAATATTCCCTTATACATGTGTCATTTTCCAGCTTACGTTGACTTTAGTAGCCATGATCTTCTTGACATGTCGCTTTCTAGCCCTGTGACTTTCTAGCCGTTGCTTTTTGGAATGCCTACAGATTTTCCTTTCCTTCGTCGCAATGCTCCTCATCGCAACTTCCTTTAACATGCGCTTCCTTTTCGACCTTTGCATCTTCCTTTACATTCCTCTATCATGCACATGCTTTTCTTTCTTGTGCTTGTGTTTCTCTTTTGTCCTTGTGCTCCTTTCTTGGCCCAACAAACCAAGAGAAAGGTAAAGGGGGGCATGATGATGCAAGGACATGATGAATGTGAATAAGGAAGGAGTCAACAAGAGCGAGGAGGAAATGGAACATGATGGAAGTTATGGATTAAGCAAGAAACAAATAGCAAGGACATCGAGGAGATAAGAATGAAACAAATAGCAAGGAGGTTGAGGAGATAAAGAGCACTCCAAAGTGATAGAAGATGAGTTAAGAGGTTCCCATGTCAATTGTCCTAACAATGGGAATTGTTTGTAATTATTAAATAGGCCATGATCCCAACTATATGCAATTTTGTAGAATTAAATAAAGAAGAGAGATAAAGACTTGACAATGGTTTTCCTCATTAGGTTTCCATTTAAATCCTCCTATGTTAATGTCTTAATGGTGTTGTTTTTGGTATAGATGTAAATTTTTGTGTTATTGATTGTTTGATGTTTTGGTTGCATATGATATAGTTTTGATTGTTGTAGATGAGAATAATTTTGTTGTGTTTACTTCGATATTGCAAGGGGGTCATTTCTCTTGCATCAAGTGGTATCATTGCTACCTACAACTTTGGGAGGTTTTCATATTACAAGGGGGAGGCATTCCTCTTGCATTAAGTGGTATTAAATCTAGCTACAGCTCTAGGAGGAAGGAATAGAGGACAACATAAAAAAAGAGGAAAATAGAGCAGAAGAGAAACATAAGAAGAAGGTTGCATGAGAATAGCACAATATGCTAGAGAAACTGTTAAAGATAGAGGTATTGTAGAATTGATAATAAATGTTAATAGAAAGAAAAATGCAGATTCAATCTACCAGAAAAAGAGGAGAAATAGGTATTGTATGTTGATATTTTTTTGTTGGTGAAGTCCTTGGTTATAATTCTATCTGAATATCGATGTATTGAGTCTAGGAGTATATTGCATTGAGATAGTTGTTAATCAAATATCGATTACATATTAATGTCAATGGATTCCCACAAACTACCTATGTAGCTCTAGATATATATGACACTAGGAATGTAGGAGGACATATTTCTCCTATTGTAGCATACATGTGAAGGTATATCATGAAGCGGGAAAGAATGCTTGCAATGATTAAGTATAAATTGGATTATTTACTGACAATGAGAGGCTGATTATTGTGAAGGAAGAACAATGGACCCACAAGGAACACATCTCTCAAGAAGGATTGACTAAAACCTTGAAGACTTTCGACAACAAACCATTGTTGTTAATTATATTTTGAAAGTGGAAATTTGTTGCCTAGCAATTGTGGAATAATAAGTTGAGTTATGCTTATAGTTTTGTTATGTAGATGGATTGCAAGAGTTTGCTATAGAGTAAGAAAATATATAAAGAACTATGTTACTTTGGGATTCTATGTGTATTTAATTTAAAAACTAACTTTGAGTGTAATTTAGCACTATGAAACCAAAGTGGACTTTCAACCAGAAGTCCCTAGATGGAATAATATGGTAGTGTGAAAATTCCTCTAGAGAAGAATCTTGAGATTTTGGGCCTACTAGATCATATATAACAATTGCCAATCTTATTATAGTGGATTGTTGCTCAGGATGTGTGTTGTTGTTAATCTAATGGCTTCTGAACAATAGTTTTGTTTTGTAGAGAAGTTAGTAAGTACTGTAAGTAATCAGGAAGATTGAGCATATGGAGAATTCATTGTTATTTAACGCTCTGAAATCACAAATAATAGCACAAAGGAACGATCACACCTTTGCAATGCAAGTCTGCACTTGAGATGAAATCTACACTCGAACAGTACATAATGTGGACTTCAAAATTTGCAACATATTGTCAACTTCAAATTTTGAAAAAAAAAACAGCTTTAATAGACCTGTAATTGCCTTATGCCCTGGACTGCAAATAGCTTCCGAGAACGACCAGGCTCCCAGAGATGAACATGACTTATTAGTGTTTGAAATCCTGGACTGTATTCGTCATTTTCTTTTTTTTTTGGGTACAAAAATGACAAAAATAAAAGCTTGAACTGTATTCGTCATTTTTTATAAAAGAAAGACGAAGCTTAACCGTCAGTGTCAGAAGTGGGATTTGAACCCACGCCCTCAATTGAGGACCAGAACTTGAGTCTGGCGCCTTAGACCACTCGGCCATCCTGACTATTTGAGTAAAATCTGAGAGTAGCATTTGAAGATGCAGTATTTCGAATTAGTGAGGTCAAAATACTTATCGAACCCTAAAAGATAACGCTTTTGAGTTTTTCTGCTAATGGAAAAATAGATTTTCATAATTTTTGAAGAAAAACAAATTACAACCTAAAATACCATGCAACAACTCAGAAGAGATTGGCAAAAATAAACAACCATGGGATAGCCCAAGGTCTAAAACTGCCAAATTCAGTTGGGATTGGCCTATAAAATAACGCGTGTGATATTTCTGCACAGCAGATTTCCTTATGAGGTTTTCAAAATGAAAAATAAAAATATATTTATGGATTAGTGATAATTATTGAACATTTAAGTGATAAATAGTTTAAAAAAAAGAGTTAGCTTATGCCATGAAGTATTAAAATAGACACCTTTTTTCTTTAAAAAAAATTAGATAAAGTATAAAATAAGAATAATTGAACATTAATCCCATTTTTTCAAAGGAGGAATTAAATATTAATTGAGTCGGCTGTATGACCCAATCATATAATAGTTAAATGGGGAAAATGATCTAAGCTTGTAACCTCAATCAATACATGTGCAATACATGTGCATATGTGCATATGGAAAAAAAAATGAAATGTCATCGTGAGGGCTATACACATGATCTAATCTCAATTAAAATTTGCTTTTCCTTTGTCTAAAATTGGACTAGGTGAACCAACCTCCATAATCTAACCCCTTTTCCCCAGTTGGGATAAAACAATGTATCACTACTTTACACCTTGTTTAGGCTTGCTTTTCCACAAGTCACTAACAATTAAAGCAACACCGCCATCTTGATCACCATCCCATTCAACCATTTTAAAGTCCCCATCAATATTCCAATCTATAGTTGGTAGGGATGAAGTCATCTAATTGCAAAGACAACTCCATTATAAATTAAGATTGGATACATAGACTAAATAGAAACCAACAATCGTTCCTAGGCCAAAAAGGAAATCCAAAAACAATGATTGGTAGGATCACATCAATGCCCAATAACAAAATTTTTGAAGTATGGGGAGATAGCAAGGAAGTTACACCTTGCCCCTTTCCCAATACAAGATCTATGGTCTAGAAGGGACCATTCCAACAATAGATCATATGGTTGTGAAGATCAAATCTTGCAAACTTGACTTCTTGCTAAAGGACTAAATCCAACATAGTCCTTTGTAACACACCATGTACAAACTAATTACATATTGGAATTGTCGTCCCTCTTGCATTCCAATATAGAAGGGAGGGAATAATTCAAACAAGATACAATTTCCCAACATACAATACCAATTGATTAATGCTACATTCTTTGAATAAGAGGCCCCCCTAGTAGGAGAAAATTCCATGGCTTCCTTAAAGGACTTCACTCAAGGAGTGGGACTCACTAGTCCACCGGACTTATCTAAACAAATGGGAGACAAGGATTCTGTATGGTTACTCTCCCCTATGGAATATGAATATATGGTGCTCTGAAACTAGCTACAATCATCACACCCTCAAACAAGATATTCCTGAGATGGATACGAGATAGGACCACCAACACTCCAAGGAGACTCCTATTAAACCACACACCCAACAAAATTGGCATAGGAACTCTAAGATGTTTTTCCAAGGATCCACCATCCTTTATTAGGGATTCAACCTCTTTGATTAAGATTACCCTAAAAATATTGATGAACCAACCTCCTTAGATGTAGGCATTATAGATGTAGTTGTGAACATACCATGGGAGGTATTTAGTGTAGCCATCTAATAGGGACACTATGCAATCTATGAAATGGATCCCTACTAGGAAGCCAATAGGAAACATAATAAATATGTGAGGCTTGAAGAATCCTACTCACAATAGTAATTTTTTTAGTAAACAGGATGTCTTTGTTATTTCCAAAGAGGAGTTCATGCTACAAACTCTCCAAACAAAAATTCCAATAGTTGTTGATGAAGTGATCCAAAGAAAGTGATTGGTAGGATCACATCCATGCATAGAAATTTTTTGCAAGGGGAGATCGTAAGAAACAACCCCCCTGCCTCCCCACCACCTCCCTCTACATGATATGTGGTCTAGAAGGGATTGTTCCAACAGTAGATTATATGGTTACATAGACCAAATATTGCAAACTTGGCTTCCTACAAAAGGACCAAATCCTATCTAGTCCTCTGTAACACACCATGTACAAACTACTTACAGCTTGAAATTGACATCCTTTATACATACCAACATAGAAGGGAGAGCTTGAATCAAGGAAGATATGGTTTCCCATGGCACTATACCAATTTCTCAATGTTAGATTTCCTAAATAAGAGATCCCCCTATTAGGAGAAAATGCCATGGCTTCCTCAAAGGACTTCACCTGAGGAGAGGGACTCATTATTGCACTAGGCTTGTCCAAGAAAATAGGAGATGATGATTGTTTGGTATACACTAGTGTATATATCATATATTGGTGTATATACACTAGTTTATATACCATTATACACACTCCATTCATGTATAATGGTATATAAACTAATGCATATACACCACTACATGATATATACACTAGTTCATTCCAAATAATCATCATCTCCCATTTTCTTGGACAAGTCTAGTGCAATGATGAGTCCCACATTTAAGGTGAAGTCCTTTAAGGAATCCATGGTACTTTCTCCTAATAGGGGGGCTCTTATTTGGGAAATATAACATTGAGAAATTAGTATAGTACTATGGGAAACCATATCTTCCTTGAGTCAAGCTCTCCCTTCTAACTTGGACTGTACAAAGGATGGCAATCCCAAGTTTTAAGTAGTTTGTACATGGTGTTTTATAAAGGACTAGATTGGATTTGGCCCTTTTGCAGGAAATCGATCTTGCAAGATTTGAACTTTGTAACCATATGATATATTGTTGGAACAATCCCCTGTATACCATAGATCATGTAAAGGTAGGTGCTGGGGAGTATGGGGGTGGTTTCTTGCTATATGGACCCTTACCTACAAAATTTTGGTATTGGGCATGGATGTGATCATACCAATCACTTTGTTTGGATTACTTCACCAACAACTATTTGGAATTGGTGTTTGGAGCATTTATAGCATTAAGTCCTCTTCGAAAAGAACAAAGACCTCCCATTTACTATAAACTCACTATTGCCAGTAGGATTCTTCAAACCTCACATTGTTATTATGTTTCTTGTTGGATTCCTATTAGGGTTCAATTTCATAGATTGGAGATTACCCATATTAGAGACCTTCACTAAATACCTCCCATGGTATGAGAACAACTACCTCTACAATGCCTATAGTCTAAGTAAGTTTTTCATCAATGGCTTTAGGGCAAGTAGTCAAAGAGGTTGATTCCTTGGTCAAAGATGGTGGATCCTTCGTGAAACCTCTTAGAGTGGGCCTATGAAAAACTTGTTGGGTGAGTGATTTAGGAGTCTTATTGGATTGTTAGTGTTCCTATCTTGTATCCAGATCAAGAATATCTTGTTGGAGTGTGTGATGATCATAGCCATTGTCAGAGAACCATCTATTCATCTTCCATAGGGTAGAGTAACCAAACACAAGGTACGGATGTTGATGGTGGTTGAAATATGTATTCCAACAAATGGAAGAATTCCTTGTCTCCCATTTTCTTAGATAAGTCTAGTGGAATAGTAAGTCCCACTCCTCAAGTGAAGTCCTTTAAGGAAGCCAAGGCATTTTGTCCTAATGGGGGGTCTCTTATTCAAAGAATGTAGCATTGATCAATTGGTATCGTATGTTTGGAAACCCTATCTTCCTTAAATTATGTTCTCCCTTCTATCTTGGAATGCAAGAGGGATGACAATCCCAAGATGTAAGTAGTGTGTACATGATGTGTTACAAAGGACTATGTTGGATTTGGTCCTTTATCAAGAAGTCAAGTTTGCATGATTTGATCTTCATAACCATATGATCTATTGTTGGAATGGTTCCTTCTAAACCATATATTTTGTATAGGGAAGGGGAGCAGGGTGTTCCTTTCTATCTCCCCTTACTTGTAAAGTTTTGTTGTTTGGCATGGATGTGATCCTACCAATCACTATGTTTGGATTACCCTTTTGGTACAAGATTGATTGTTGGTTTCTATTTAGTTTATGTATCCAATCTTAATTTATAATGGAGTTGTATTTACAATTGGGTGGCTTCCTCCCTGCCAACTATAGATTGGAATATTGGTCGAGACTTAAAAATGGTTGAATGGGATGATGATCAAGATGGTAGTGTCGGTTCAATGGTTAGTGGTGTGGGAAAGAAAGCCTAAAAAAGTGTAAAGTAGCGATACATATTTTTTATCCCAACTGGGAGAAAAGGGGTTGGATTATGGAGGTTGGTTCACCTAGTCCAATTTTAGACCATGTGTAGGGGCCTCATGATGACAATTCATTTTTTCCCATATATACATGGTAGATGTTTTGATTTAAGTTAAAAGCTTAGATCATTTACCTATATAGACTATTATTTTATTGGGCCATGTAATAGACTCAATTATTATTTAATTCCCCATTCTTAGAAAGCCTAGGATTAATGTTTAATCATTGATATTCTATGTTATTATATCAGTTTTTTTTAAAGAGAGAATAACTATTTTGATACTTTATGGATATTTTGGCATAAGACAACTCCCTTCTTTTTAACTATTTATCACTTAGATGTTTAATGATGATCACTTAAATCCTTAAATATGTTGCACTTTTTAAATATCATAAACCATGTATATTTGCTTTACTTGTTGTTTTTAAATACTTAATAACATTATTAATATTAAAAATTAGTTAAAAATTGAATAAAATAATAATGTGAATAAATCTTAATCACATGAGTTTTCATGACTTAATCCTATGGTTTAAAACACTTGTCAGAAGAGTTTGCCATACACTTAATCCAACTATTTGGGCGACTCCATATTCATACGTATAGGGGAAATGAATGACTTGTGCATGTAGTGACATGAGTGATTCGAATACGAATTTTTTATAAACTATTGAGCATCGATTACTTTTTTTTCGTTATGTGGACCACATATAATAATTAGAATGGATAGCTCGAATTAAAGCAAAAGAAAGGAAGGGAATTGTAAAAGGACAACATATTTAACTTTAATATGATTAAGGTTTTCTAGAGTGGACGTCCTTGGGTTAATGAGGTGTATGTATGCCAATACAAGTGACCAACAATCATGCACGCTTTTCGATCTTCGCAAATAAATTGTTTGTAATGTTTAGCTCCCACTATGTTTTCCTTCTATTTTCCACATTTCACTTGTTTGTTAAACGCCCTTGGACTTCAACATGCGGACCTCATCTCCCAAAATCCTGCACCTAGTACCAAATTTGAGCCATGTCTATGACAATATTATTCATATCTTTCCCGCATACAATATTCTTCATCATCCCAAACAATATATGAAAAAAAAATGACTTTCATGTTTTTAATAATATTTTTACAGACTCTAGGCTTCACCCTGTTTAATTGCAATTGCAGAGAGAATAAAATTATAATAATTGGGTTGAATCTCCTTGTAGCGAGTCTGCATCCCACGTTTAAGCAGTTGTTTCAGACCAACATTATGCTTCTTGGCAATTTTTTAATCTATATACAAACATTTGTCGTTGGCTATACTATACCCAAGAAGCCAGGATGGAGTGCATCCCATGGTGGAGATGTTGAACAAAAGGAATTTGCTTACCCCTAGAGCGATAAAGTGTCTGATTGAGTACAATCCAATAAGCAGTTATAGTTTTGTATGCATACAAGTGTTCACACATAAACATATATATACAAATAAAAACATATGAAACTTATTGAGCAGTATTGGTCATATATTTGTTGAGCAACAACATAACTAGGTCCTAAGGAGTAGTAGTATTTTGGTATTGGGTGTTCTATATGTAGTTGTCGATGTCATATTTGCCTCCAACATAAATATAGTATAAGGACTTGGACATGGAATATTTTATTGCAATACTGGTATTCTTCTTCAGTAAAGTTGAAATGTGTGATTTTCCATGAATAGCTGCAAAGAGCGCTTCAACTTCATCCATCCTCCCTCAGGATCTACCTTCTATGGATTCAAATTTGAAACAAAACCCAACTATGTACGCAAGTTTTTCATCCCGTAAATTTGAATTTGAAATAAATCCCGCCCATGCACACCTACATTCGTCACCCATGCACACCTACATTCTTCACCCATCCACTACAAGTTGAAATTAAGATATGAATGTTGCAATGTTGTGGCCTAGTTCCATGATGGGATGGGAAAGGAAATTTCGATGTTTGAAGTAGTTTCCAAAGAGATAGCCAGAAAATTTAGTCATCCAAGTGAAATTGTTAATTTTTTTTTGTAAGTTTGCATTGTATTAAACTATTGAAACAAAGGTTACATCCAAAATTACATCACTGACATAGTTTTGGGGTGGTCTGAAACAGAGGAGCCACCACCCCAACCAGTCAATACTATGAACATGTATTTCAAAAATATGGCACAAAAACCCATCAGACAGTGGGGGCCAAATACAAGACTCAAAATTCATATTGATATTGTTCAAAGACAAATTATATAGTAGCCTAAAAAGAAAATTAAAACATATAAACTGCACATAGCAGGTGATACTAGGGGTGGGTCAAGCCGGTTTTTGGATCTTAATCAGCAACAAGCTAAGGGGCAAAAATATCCTCTATGATGGGGCGTCCCCCCTGGAAATCATAATCATCCTTATTGTCTGCTGCTTAACAGGAAGAGGAGAATATTTATGAACGGTACCTCAGTTTCACGGACGCTCTTGTTGCTCAATTGCGTGATGGTGGAAGGCACAAGAAATGGTGCATTCATCATTGTGGTCATTGTCGGAACTGAGTTCCTATCCAGATATGCTGATGGTGCCCCCGTAACACTACCTCTTCCTCCTTCAGAATTTCCTATCCTGTAGATCCCCATGGCTAAGCGTTTCCAGGCGGAAGTCGCATCCAACCTGTTGAGTTGGGTGTCTAGCTCAATTAATTTAGTCTTCACAGAGATCACTAAGTTGGGAGTATAATTCCAATTGCTAACCGTTTCTTCCATTAAAGAGGCCATCATGTTTTTGATGGTCTAGTAATGGTTAATATGGTCACCCCCTATGCCTCTATCCAAATTCTCGGTCACCAAACGTGCCTCCCATTCATCAATCAAAATTCACATCAGCATGGAGACACCTATTTCATAACCATCTTCCAGCCTTGAACCCATGCCACATTGTGCACGCCCATGACCACTGCTACCACGGTGAGGGGTACCACGTTGACAAGACATGGTGAGCCAATGTTGCAGCTTCTCGTTTGATTCGTTACTAACCAGCTCCCTCTATATTTCCTGTTGGTTTAGGTGAAAACTAGGATGCAAAGAAAACCAGTTGGACAAACCAAAAACGAGTTGGTTAGAATCTCTGCTGATATCCAGAGCTGGAGGTCTAGGATGTTGATGCGGGTAAAGACTAATCTTGAGATAAAACCAGTTGGGAAGACCAGAGCCGAGCTGGGAGGAATCGTTGCAAGCGAGACACAGGATTAGAAGAATGAGCCAAGGGGCCTCCTAGTTAAGAACCTTAAGCCTGGCAGAAATGAGAGTAATCCTAGAGGCCATTGAAGGGGGATTAAAGCCAGGATGGATCTTTCGACTCCCAATGCATATATGAAATGGATCTTCCATCCCTCAATAAGACCGAATGCACATCGCCGAACAGAGGAAGTAACTGTTGCACCCTTCCTACATTCTCAGCCATAGTGACGGCCTTCGCATAGTGAATGCGTATTAATGTTTGCTTGGTGGGGGGATAACGAGGGCCCAACATGTAGGGTGCCACATTATTGTCTCACATTTCAAGGCGCTTAATGTCATTAGTTGGACATGTGGAACCCGTATCTGGGTAGGTGAAATTGTTAATTACTTAGACAACTCTTATCTCATATTCTCACACGATCAATAAGTTGTTTTATTTCAACATGAGGTAAGAATAAATTTCAGTGATAGCCATTTCGTACATGTATATTAAATTATAGTATATTTAGTTCTTGATTGTGTTCTGATTTCTGGATCACTATATTTAAGCTAAAGGCGTTCTTTCAATGAGAACGTGTTACACTCATATCTACTTAAAAAATCATTAATTTTCTTTAAATATTTTCCATACATATTCTACTTTAATTTACACTAAAAGTTTCAAGTTCCAGACAATGCAAGGTGCCAAATAGAGTTATCTAAGAAATTGATGATTTCACTCGGACAATGAAATTGTTTAGGAATCTCTTTGACAACCACTTCAAACATCGACATTTCCTTCCCTATCCAGTCATGGGCCTGGCTTGCAACATTGCAACATTCATCTCTTAATTGCAACTTGCAGTGGATGGACGAATAATGTAGGTGTGCATGGGCGGATTTTATTTCAAATTTGAATTTACAGAATGTAGAGCCCACGTACATGGTTGGGTTTTATTTCAATTTTAAATCCCTAGAATGAAAAGCACAAGGGGGGAAGGATGAAGTTGAAGTGCTCTCTGTAGGCATTCATGGCAATTAACACACTTTGCTTCAACCTTAGTGAAGAAGAATGACAATATTGCAGTTGAATATTCCATGTACAATTCCTTATACTATATTTCTATTGGAGGCAATAACATCAACAATTACATACATAAAGCTCAATACCAAAATACTACTACTCCTTGTGACCTAGTTACTTTGTTTCTCAACAAATATATGACCAATATTGCTTAGTAAGTTTCACATTTTTTAGTTTTAAATATATGTTTGTGAGTGAACACTTGTATGCATACAACACTAAAACTGCTTATTGGATGATACTTAATCAGATTCTTTATCGCTCCAAGGGAAAGAAAATTCCTTTTGTTTGACATCCCCACCATTGGATGCACTCCATCCTAGCTTCTTGGGTATAGTAAAACCGACGACAAATATATGAATATAGATAACAAATTTGCCAAGGAGCATAATGTTGGTCTGGAACAACTACTTAAATGTGGGATGTAGACTCGGTACAAGGATATTCACTGCAATTATTATAATTTTATTCTCTCTACAATTGAAAAGGGTGGTGTGTAGAGTCCATAAAAAATATTAATTTAGAACATGAAAGTCATCTTTTTTTTCGTTTCATATATTGTTTGGATGATGAAGAATATTGTATGCATGAAAGATATCAATAATATTGTCACAGAAATAGCTCAAATTTGGTACCATGTGTAGGATTTTGGGAGAGGAGTGTTGACACAATTATGTTGATAGGGGTTCACTTCGCATTGATGTCAACAACCATGGTAAAAAACAGTCCAAAAATGGTAAAAAATAGTCCAAACAGTCCAAAAATGTTAAAAAACAGGTCAAAACTATAGAAAGTGGGTAAAAATTTAAAAAAAAAAACTATAAAATAGTGAAAAATAATTTTTTCCATACCATTTGAAATTTTACCTACCATAGTGCATTTGAGACCATAAAATTCAGAAGTTGATTCCGGGAGCATCGGTCCATAGAATCACATTCTGTTTGGTTCAGGTAGAAGCTCATGCCCATCTCTTCCATTTACATGTTTTAATTTTTAATTTTGATGGTCAAATTTTTATTTTGGGCCATCCCAAATCTGATTTTTCGGCCCACGCGGAAATCGGTCCTTTTTTCGCGTATATGGATGGATATACGCGGAAAACACCACGAAACCTGCGTACGTACACAGATATTCTACAAACAGTCGCGTATAGGGTCGCACACAAGAAAATCAAAGGCAAATTTCAATGAAATTTGAAAATTCTTGTGCAGGATGGTCCTAGAATGGAGAGAGCATGAACATGGTGATGTTGAGGAGGCAATGCAGGATTATCTAATGGCTCAATAGAAATTAAGGGCATGTGGACTATACAAGTTTTGGTGCCTTGGAAGCTTAAGGGAAAAGACAAGGCTACTCCAGCTGCTAGTGGATTACTGGGATCTCAACTCAGAGACTTTTCAGCTAGAGGGGATGTCCCTTAGCATTGAGGTTGAGGAAATTTACTTTATCATAGGATTGTATCGCAGAGGGGAAGTGGTAAAATTACGATCTCATGGGTTAGGAGGTGGGCTCACTATAGATGAGTACATTGTTGTGTATTGTGTCCCAGATATGGAGAAGGTTGGGAGTCAAATCCCAAAAAACTCAATCCAAAACCTCAGGTTGAAAGCCATACTATTGGCTCTGGGAAGGATAACAGGATTGGAATCTCTTAATGAGGCTTCAATGCCTTTGATGTCCTATGCGGTGGAGTGTATGCATCCTACAATATATGACTGGAGTACCTCGCTTCTGAGCAACATGAAATAACAACTTACTGACAGCAAGATGGGGCGGGTGAGGAACTTCGGTTACAAAAGCATCCTGAGTGTTTTTTTTTTGGCATGTGACGAGGCTAAGCCCTAGAGTTGAGATCCCCCCACACAGAGTTCAAGATATGGCTCAGCTATGCTAGACAAATGTCATGTGGAGACTAGGAGGGGGGCAGGTGGCCAACCCCTACCCAACAGTGTTGGGGCGCACACCTTAACGGTCCCTAATTTTGGTAACTCCGCGGTTTTTGTGGAAGTTGTAAGCAGAGTTATGACTCAAAACAGTCTTAGGGGTGTCGGGGTTGAGTAAAAACCTTCTTTTTGTAATAAACCCATGGTTTAAGTCCAGGGTTTAGGGTTCGGGGTGCCCATGGTTTAAGCCCATGGTTTTGTAATAAGCGCACTATAAATAAGCACTCTTGTAAAGAAGTCAGTTTAGGCTTTTGATGAAAGATGAATTGATGCGAAGCTAAGGCTTGTTTGTAAGAAGGTTAAGTCCCAGCTGTGTGCGTGGACGACCTCTAGAGCTGTGTGTGCAGAGGGTTTTGGGTGATTAAGGAAATCTGCAGCTGTGTGTGCAGAGGCCTGCAGCTGTGTGCGCGGCTTTGAGGACTTGAAGGGATCTGCAGTTGAGTGCACAGATCAGAACTGTGGTTTTTATAAAGAGTTGAATAAAACACAGTTATGTGGATGTAACCCCTAAACTGGGGGTGAACCACGTTATATCGTGTGTTGTAGTTTTTTTTGTGTTTTTGTTATGTTCTTTTATGCATTGATAAATATATAACTGATAAGTAAGATCATTGCTAAATACTAACTTCGCTGGAATTCCCAGTAAAGGGTTAAGCAAGGCACTGTTTGTTTATCTAATCGCGAAGCTAAATAAGTAACTATTAAAGCTCTACATTGTATGATTATAATTGTTAGAAACTAAAGGTATAGTAATATCCCTCTTCTGCTTGTAGAAACCTGATTTTACGGCACCCCATAGCTATTTCGGGTGAGACTGCAACCTGTTCGCAGGTTGTTGCCGAAAGGGCCAACACTGTGGGTCTTTTGTTCGTTCGAAGTTAATGGTATAAAGCCCGGGTTTGCCCTATAGCCCAACAAATTGGTTTCGTTTCCGGTTGAACTCAGTATTTGCTCAAGAGCGGTTTACGTCGTACCTCGAGGGCTATGTTTTGGAGACCCTCAGTGAAAGAAATTGGTGATTGGATTGAAGAGACTTATCTGAACTTTGCTGTACAAGAGAACAAAGATCCACGTCGTAGTGCAAACAACTTTTTACAAAGGTATGTTTTTTCTAATGTGTATGAAATTTTCTTTGGTAGTATCCACATATAGTTGCACCAGTGGTTATCCAGGTTAACAGAGAGAAGGACGAACTTCCAAGAACGTCAGTTTCTTGATTGGACCCCCACAAGAATTAATATATTGAAAAGGGTGAACAACGAGATATCTCGTGCTGTTGATTTCTGGACAACGCGAACCCTTGAAGCATTCGTGACGGAGTTCGCCATTGACACAAGTACGTCCTTCAGCGAAGCCGAATGACAGTTCTTCAAAGGACCAAGGGGTAAGTACTTGAATTCATTTAGTTTGAGAATTAAAATGCTATTAGCTGAAAAAGGTATATTGCTCATTGAATCAGACTGTTATATTTAGCACTACTAACTTATGTTTGCAAGTGAAAGTACCTTCGACGAGCAAGTGGTTTGCTGCGAAGTGGAAAAAGGTACAAGAGAAATTTTGAGTCCTACACCCTAGGTCAGAATACCGAGTATAACCCCGTAAGTCCAGCAGTCTCAGAGCTCGAAGAAACCCCTTCTGTCAGAAACCCTCCGGTAACCCCGCAGCGAAGACCTATTATCCTTCAGAACCCGTCGCAGTCTGAAAGTAACCCTAGCTCGAGTAGTCTTGTCGCAGGTCAGTCTACCCTAGTAAGTTCCCCCCTGCCTACTACCAGTCCTCCTCCCTTCCCCCCTAGACCCACGATGGCCCATATGAATGACGACATTAAGCTCCCTGTTTTCAAAGGAATTGGATCAGAGGATTCAGAACAGTTCTGGTTTTTATGTGAAGCAGTGTGGACTGCTAAGAACATTACGGATCAAGATACAAAAAGAGCGCAGCTGGTTACTTCTTTCAGAGACCGTGCTCTGACTTGGTTCATGAAGTTTTCCAGCACTCAGAACCATGTCTTGGCTGATATAAAAGCAGCAATGATAAAGGAATTTAAGAATCCTAAATTAGAGTCGCAGTGTATCACTGAACTAAAGGAAATCTAGCAGAGGCGAGGAGAATCAGTGTGGAACTTTGATCAGAGGTTCAAAGTTCTGCTAGATCAACTCAGTTTCACTATTGGACTAGCGCAGCATAAGGAATGGTTCATCGCAGCTCTATTACCGCACATCAGGACTCTACTCATGCAATAGAAGGTTGCGGATCAGCAGGAGGCCTTGGAAATCACTATGAAGCTTGAAACAGCCCCGGTCGAAGATAATTTTGGTATCGCTCAAATACAAGCGCAGTTGGCAGCGATGGCTCTGGAGCTTCGCGATATGAAAAAAGGGAAAGCTAGTCGCGAAGAGGTTTGGTGTACACGATGTCGGAAAAAGGGTCATGACAAGGAACAATGTCCTGCAGTAAGAAATTTCCTGAATTCTGGTGCACCAAACCCGTTCAACCCTAGTGTTCTATATTGTGAGATCTGTAGGACAATTGGCCAGCATCGACTTGAATACTGCTATCTTATGCAGAGGTATGTGCAAGTCCCTAAGAACCCTTATTGTAAGTTTTGTAAATCAGTGGGACACAACGAAGATGAGTGTCACAGCTTTGACCTCATGAGAGAACGAACTTACGTTGCTTATCGGGTACAAAATGATGGCCAAGGCAATGATGGGTATGGTTACTGCGGTAGTACATCAGGTCACGGAGATTTTGGAGGTCGTGGTCGTGGTGGTATGGTTGGCAGAGGCCAAGGCCAGGTTGTGTGCTATAATTGTAACCAGGCAGGACATCTCACTAGAGACTATTGGAACCCAACTACAACATGTCGATATTGCAAAGCTGTCGACCATGTGATTGAGCAATGCGCACAGCTGATAGTGAAGATTCAAGAAATAAATAGTGCCCCTACTCAGAATATTCAGCTGATTGCTGTGGAGAAATGACCTGTCTCAGCCATTAATGTTGTTACCAGGAGTGGAGCTACGACGGAAGTGCAGAACAAGGAGAAACATCCTGCCGAGGCTTGGGTTCGGAAGGCCCCAGAAAAAATCCTTGCATTTGATGTTGAAAGATAAAAAGAGACATTTATGGAAGCCAAGAGAGACTTTGCTGACCCCAACACATCAGTAGTACCTATGCAACAACCTCAGTAGTAGTCGCAGCTGCAAGAAGCTTCAACAGATAAAGTAAGTACAATGTCCTCCTTTTTACAGAGTTGTATGAAGATCTTGAGAAATCAGAATGCTTTAAATGAGTTGCAGAAAGTTATTACTTCTTGCAAACCTCAGCGAAGTTCTGGCAAGGAAAAAACTGTTCATAGAGTCAGAAGAACTCGTAGGGAAATGAGATTGAATGCTTAGATAGGAGAATATGACATGACTGATGTCATCCTAGACCTAGGGTCAGAATTAAATGTCTTAACTAAGAAGACATGGGAACAAATGGGAGAACCTACTCTAGAATGGTCCCCTATATAGTTGAGATTAGCCAATCAACAGAAGATTGTGCCCCTAGGAAGACTCCCTAGTGTATCAGTAGATATTGATGGATTCAGTACCTTAGCAGACTTTAAGGTAATTGAAATAATTGATGACAGCAACCCCTATCCAGCACTACTAGGCATTGAATGGGCAATAGATAATGATGCAGTAATCAACCCGAAGAAGAGACAGATGACTTTCAAAGGGAAAGGACTGAGAGTCATAGTCCCATTGGATCCTTCTCAAGGAGAGAGATACACAGAGCCAGTAAGAGATGAATACCAGGATGTTTTGGACTACATCTACAATATCACAGTGAAGGAAGAAGATTACGTTGATCCTACTGCCGAAGGTATCATGGATTGGCAGTGTGACAGCTCCTGCATGATAGATTCAGATGATGGCCTAGAGAATTGGTAGAATAGACTGTATGAGCTACATGGCCATCGATGTGCCATAATTACCAAGTCTCTCAGATGGCTTGGCTCACAGACAAGAACCTTACCTGTTTTTGATGGTTCGACAGACCCAGAAGAGTTTATTGTACAATTCTCAAAGCAGGTACCAGACTCACAGAAAATGGAGACTCTGGATTTAACATTCAGAGCCACAGTAGCCAGATGGTGAAATGGTCACAAAAAGTACATTCATAGTTGGGAAGCGTGCCAGAAGCCCCTTTACCTAAGATTCAGGGACCAACCTTAGGAGGTGCGAAGCAGGTTTAATGGTAAGACTAGTCCTCAGGGACATTTGGAGCAATGCTACGAGGCATGGAAGCATGTACCTCGTGAAGAATGGGTACATAGGTTTGTGGACACCCTGGAACCAATAGCAAAGAGCTGGTATGCGGAGGTTGAGCTTCGCCACAGTACTGTAAGTTGGGATTGTCTTGTTGATAGTTTTGTGCCAACATTTTCTATTAATGAGTTTTCTCCTACTTTGGACGCAGCTGTTAGGTTGATCCATACTAAAGTATTTGATGATCAAGAAATAGTAGAATACCAACCTGATTGGAAGGCACAAGAAGCCAATGCAGTAGAATATTATAACCTCACAATTGACGAGGATGACGATCTGCGCAACATTAACATTCCTGAGTTAGAAGGCTACTACGAAGTACATGGACCAGCAATTGACGCACCTGAAGTGACTCAGCCCTTGAAGAAACGGACAGTAAACATTGGGTCAGAAGAAAACCCTAAGTACGCTACTAGTGGAGATTATTGGGATGACGAAATGGTGAGCAAAGTGACCCAACTTCTCCATGAATATCAGGACCTATCTCTGACAGGGTTCTCAACAATGAAAAGAATTATTGGGGTGGTGGAAGACATTCTGTCGTGGGTTGAAGTTCAAAGCCAAGTTAACGCTGGTATCAGGAAATGTTGAATGTCCTTATTTTGGCGCAGCCAGAGTCACTGCTTGTGCCAAAGAAAGAAATATGTGTCGAAGATTAAAATACGACTGTTGGAAGAAATCAAAATTGGTGGCGCCGGTACGCTACCTGTATTAATGAGATCTTGGAAAATCTACCGCCATTTGGACAAGATCTCTGTCAGATTTGGTATCATCAATGCACAGTTATGACAGATGTCGTGGATGGATTCTATAAGAAGATGCCCACACCCACGACGTTTGCATTCTGCAATTTCTTAAGTTTTACAATTGCATCCATGTCAGCTGATAGCGAGCTTCAGAAGTTAGTGAGAGAATTTGAACAGGAGGGTCTGCCGCACATTTTCAGCCACCCACCTACGTCTGCAACCCGCGAAGAGACTCCCCTAGCACCGACCCAGCCAATGCAGATACGATCAACCATAAAGAAATTTAATCCAGAAGTTATCTCTAAGTGGAACGAAGAAAGTCACAACCCCTCAGGAAAGACTCAAGAGGATCTTGAAGAATGGAGGCATGCTATTTGTCTTATGCAAAATTTCAGTGGCATGCAAACACAGGGGCACTGCCTGTTAAGGAACCAAAGTTGTAGATGGTCAAATGTTCGATAGGACATGAACGGGAGGTAGTTCAAAGCATGGGGTTGCTGATAGAAGGCCCAATGACCCTCATGACCACCATAAATATGACGGAGGCAGACAGCAGCATAAGAGATGGATGTATTCTACTAAGGATGAAAGGATGAAGGATCAAGCAAGCCGCAGCCATGGTAACAGTCATCAGTAGCAAGCCATTTTCTGTCTTCACCAACAAGATTCTCCCACCTAAAAAACAGTAGAGTGTCCCGGGACGGGACATTGGTGAGTATTAGGGGCTGTTGGGGCGCGCACCTTAACGGTCCCTAATTTTGGTAACTCTATGGTTTTTGTGGAAGTTGTAAGCGGAGTTACGACTCAAAACAGTCTTAGGGGTGTCGGGGTTGAGTAAAAAACTTCTTTTTGTAATAAACCCATGGTTTAAGTCCAGGGTTTAGGGTTCGGGGTGCCCATGGTTTAAGCCCATGGTTTTTTAATAAGTGCACTATAAATAAGCACTCTTGTAAAAAAGTCAGTTTAGGCTTTTGATGAAAGATGAATTGATGTGAAGCTAAGTCTTGTTTGTAAAAAGGTTAAGTCCCAGCTGTGTGCGTGGACGACCTCTGCAGCTGTGTGCGCAGAGGGTTTTGGGTGATTAAGGAAATCTGCAGCTGTGTGCGCAGAGGCCTGCAGCTGTGTGCGCAGCTTTGAGGACTTGAAGGGATCTGCAGCTGAGTGCACAGATCAGAACTGTGGTTTTTGTAAAGAGTTGAATAAAACACAGTTCTGTGGACGTAACCCCTAAACTGGGGGTGAACCACATTATATCGTGTGTTGTGGTTTTTGTTGTGTTGTTGTTATGTTCTTTTATGCATTGATAAATATATAACTGATAAGTAAGATCACTGCTAAATACTAACTTCGCTGGAATTCCCAGTAAAGGGTTAAGCAAGGCACTGTTTGTTTATCTAACCGCGAAGCTAAATAAGTAACTATTAAAGCTCTACATTGTATGATTATAATTGTTAGAAACTAAAGGTACAGTAATATCCCTCTTCTACTTGTAGAAACCTGATTTTGCGGACCACATATAATATCCCTCTTCGTTATGAGGACCACATATAATAATTAGAATGGATAGCTCGAATTGAAGCAAAAGAAAGGAAGGGAATTGTAAAAGGACAACATATTTAAGTTTAATATGATTAAGGTTTTCTAGAGTGGACGTCCTTGGGTTAATGAGGGGTATGTATGCCAATACAAGTGACGAGAATAATTGGAGATATAACAAAACAATTTCCCAATACATGCACGCTTTTCGATCTTCGCAAATAAATTGTTTGTAATGTTTAGCTCCCACTATGTTTTCCTTCTATTTTCCACATTTCACTTGTTTGTTAAACGCCCTTGGACTTCAACATGCGGACCTCATCTCCCAAAATCCTGCACCTAGTACCAAATTTGAGCTATGTCTATGACAATATTATTCATATCTTTCCCGCATACAATATTCTTCATCATCCCAAACAATATATGAAAAAAAAATATGACTTTCATGTTTTGAATAATATTTTTATAGGCTTCACCTTGTTTAATTGCAATTGCAAAGAGAATAAAATTATAATAATTGGGGTGAATTTCTTTGTAGCGAGTCTGCATCCCACGTTTAAGCAGTTGTTTTAGACCAACATTATGCTTCTTGGCAATTTTTTAATCTATATACAAACATTTGTCGTTGGCTATACTATACCCAAGAAGCCAGGATGGAGTGCATCCCATGGTGGAGATGTTGAACAAAAGGAATTTGCTTACCCCTAGAGCGATAAAGTGTCTGATTGAGTACAATCCAATAAGCAGTTATAGTTTTGTATGCATACAAGTGTTCACACATAAACATATATATACAAATAAAAACATATGAAACTTATTGAGCAGTATTGGTCATATATTTGTTGAGCAACAACATAACTAGGTCCTAAGGAGTAGTAGTATTTTGGTATTGGGTGTTCTATATGTAGTTGTCGATGTCATATTTGCCTCCAACATAAATATAGTATAAGGACTTGGACATGGAATATTTTCTGCAATACTGGCATTCTTCTTCAGTAAAGTTGAAATGTGTGATTTTCCATGAATAGCTGCAAAGAGCGCTTCAACTTCATCCATCCTCCCTCAGGATCTACCTTCTATGGATTCAAATTTGAAACAAAACCCAACTATGTACGCAAGTTTTTCATCTCGTAAATTTGAATTTGAAATAAACCCCGCCCATGCACACCTACATTCGTCACCCATGCACACCTACATTCTTCACCCATCCACTACAAGTTGAAATTAAGATATGAATGTTGCAATGTTGTGGCCCAGGTCCATGATGGGATGGGAAAGGAAATTTCGATGTTTGAAGTAGTTTCCAAAGAGATAGCCAGAAAATTTAGTCATCCAGGTGAAATTGTTAATTTTTTTTTTGTAAGTTTGCATTGTATTAAACTACTGAAACAAAGGTTACATCCAAAATTACATCACTGACATAGTTTTGGGGTGGTCTGAAACAGAGGAGCCACCACCCCAACCAGTCAATACTATGAACATGTATTTCAAAAATATGGCACAAAAACCCATCAGACAGTGGGGGCCAAATATAAGACTCAAAATTCATACTGATATTGTTCAAAGACAAATTATATAGTAGCCTAAAAAGAAAATTAAAACATATAAACTGCACATAGCAGGTGATACTAGGGGTGGGTCAAGCCAGTTTTTGGATCTTAATCAGCAACAAGCTAAGGGGCAAAAATATCCTCTATGATGGGTCGTCCCCCCTGGAAATCATAATCATCCTTATTGTCTGCTACTTAACAGGAAGAGGAGAATATTTACGAACGATACCTCAGTTTCACGGACGCTCTTGTTGCTCAATTGCGTGATGGTGGAAGGCACAAGAAATGGTGCATTCATCATTGTGGTCATTGTCGGAACTGAGTTCCTATCCAGATATGCTGACGGTGCCCCCGTAACACTACCTCTTCCTCCTTCAGAATTTCCTATCCTGTAGATCCCCATGGCTAAGCGTTTCTAGGCGGAAGTCGCATCCAACCTGTTGAGTTGGGTGTCTAGCTCAATTAATTTAGTCTTCACAGAGATCACTAAGTTGGGAGTATAATTCCAATTGCTAACCGTTTCTTCCATTAAAGAGGACATCATGTTTTTGATGATCTAGTAATGGTTAATATGGTCACCCCCTATGCCTCTATCCAAATTCTCGGTCACCAAACGTGCCTCCCATTCATCAATCAAAATTCACATCAGCATGGAGACACCTATTTCATAACCATCTTCCAGCCTTGAACCCATGCCACATTGTGCACGCCCATGACCACTGCTACCATGGTGAGGGGTACCACATTGACAAGACATGGTGAGCCAATGTTGCAGCTTCTCGTTTGATTCGTTACTAACCAGCTCCCTCTATATTTCCTGTTGGTTTAGGTGAAAACTAGGATGCAAAGAAAACCAGTTGGACAAACCAAAAACGAGTTGGTTAGAATCTCTGCTGATATCCAGAGCTGGAGGTCTAGGATGTTGATGCGGGTAAAGACTAATCTTGAGATAAAACCAGTTGGGAAGACCAAAGCCGAGCTAGGAGGAATCGTTGCAAGCGAGACACAGGATTAGAAGAATGAGCCAAGGGGCCTCCTAGTTAAGAACCTTAAGCCTGGCAGAAATGAGAGTAATCCTAGAGGCCATTGAAGGGGGATTAAAGCCAGGATGGATCTTTCGACTCCCAATGCATATATGAAATGGATCTTCCATCCCTCAATAAGACCGAATGCACATCGCCGGACAGAGGAAGTAACTGTTGCACCCTTCCTACATTCTCAACCATAGTGACGGCCTTCGCATAGTGAATGCGTATTAATGTTTGCTTGGCGGGGGGATAACAAGGGCCCAACATTTAGGGTGCCACATTATTGTCTCACATTTCAAGGCGCTTAATGTCATTAGTTGGACATGTGGAACCCGTATCTGGGTAGGTGAAATTGTTAATTACTTAGACAACTCTTATCTGATATTCTCACACGATCAATAAGTTGTTTTATTTCAACATGAGGTAAGAATAAATTTCAGTGATAGCCATTTCGTACATGTATATTAAATTATAGTATATTTAGTTCTTGATTGTGTTTTGATTTCTGGATCACTATATTTAAGCTAAAGGCATTCTTTCAATGAGAACGTGTTACACTCATATCTACTTAAAAAATCATTAATTTTCTTTAAATATTTTCCATACATATTCTACTTTAATTTACACTAAAAGTTTCAAGTTCCAGACAATGCAAGGTGCCAAATAGAGTTATCTAAGAAATTGATGATTTCACTCGAACAATGAAATTGTTTAGGAATCTCTTTGACAACCACTTCAAACATCAACATTTCCTTCCCTATCCAGTCATGGGCCTGGCTTGCAACATTGCAACATTCATCTCTTAATTGCAACTTGCAGTGGATGGACGAATAATGTAGGTGTGCATGGGCGGACTTTATTTCAAATTTGAATTTACAGAATGTAGAGCCCACGTACATGGTTGGGTTTTATTTCAATTTTAAATCCCTAGAATGAAAAGCACAAGGGGGGATGGATGAATTTGAAGTGCTCTCTGTAGGCATTCATGGCAATTAACACACTTTGCTTCAACCTTAGTGAAGAAGAATGACAATATTGCAGTTGAATCTTCCATGTACAATTCCTTATACTATATTTCTATTGGAGGCAATAACATCAACAATTATATACATAAAGCTCAATACCAAAATACTACTACTCCTTGTGACCTAGTTACTTTGTTTCTCAACAAATATATGACCAATATTGCTTAGTAAGTTTCACATTTTTTAGTTTTAAATATATGTTTGTGAGTGAACACTTGTATGCATACAACACTAAAACTGCTTATTGGATGATACTTAATCAGATTCTTTATCGCTCCAAGGGAAAGAAAATTCCTTTTCTTTGACATCCCCACCATTGGATGCACTCCATCCTAGCTTCTTGGGTATAGTAAAACCGACGACAAATATATGAATATAGATAACAAATTTGCCAAGGAGCATAATGTTGGTCTGGAACAACTACTTAAATGTGGGATGTAGACTTGGTACAAGGATATTCACTGCAATTATTATAATTTTATTCTCTCTACAATTGAAAAGGGTGGTGTGTAGAGTCCATAAAAAATATTAATTTAGAACATGAAAGTCATCTTTTTTTTCGTTTCATATATTGTTTGGATGATGAAGAATATTGTATGCATGAAATATATCAATAATATTGTCACAGAAATAGCTCAAATTTGGTACCATGTGTAGGATTTTGGGAGAGGAGTGTTGACACAATTATGTTGATAGGGGTTCACTTCGCATTGATGTCAACAACCATGGTAAAAAACAGTCCAAAAATGGTAAAAAACAGTCCAAACAGTCCAAAAGTGGTAAAAAACAGGTCAAAACTATAGAAAGTGGGTAAAAATTAAAAAAAAAACTATAAAATAGTGAAAAATAAATTTTTCCATACCATTTGAAATTTTACCTACCATAGAACATTTGAGACCATAAAATCCAGAAGTTGATTCCGGGAGCATCGGTCCATAGAATCACATTCTGTTTGGTTCAAGTAGAAGCTCATGCCCATCTCTTCCATTTACATGTTTTAATTTTTAATTTGGATGGTCAAATTTTTATTTTGGGCCATCCCAAATCCGAGTTTTCGGCCCACGCGGAAATCGGTCCTTTTTTCGCATATATGGATGGATATACGCAGAAAACACCACGAAACATGCGTACATACACAGATATTCTACAAACAGTCGCGTATAGGGTCGCACACAAGAAAATCAAAGGCAAATTTCAATGAAATTTGAAAATTCTTGTGCAGGATGGTCCTAGAATGGAGAGAGCATGAACATGGTGAGGTTGAGGAGGCAGTGCAGGATTATCTAATGGCTCAATAGAAATTAAGGGCATGTGGACTATACAAGTTTTGGTGCCTTGGAAGCTTAAGGGAAAAGACAAGGCTACTCCAGCTGCTAGTGGATTACTGGGATCTCAACTCAGAGACTTTTCAGCTAGAGGGGATGTCCCTTAGCATTGAGGTTGAGGAAATTTACTTTATCATAGGATTGTCTCGCAGAGGGGAAGTGGTAAAATTACGATCTCATGGGTTAGGAGGTGGGCTCACTATAGATGAGTACATTGTTGTGTATTGTGTCCCAGATATGGAGAAGGTTGGGAGTCAAATCCCAAAAAACTCAATCCAAAACCTCAGGTTGAAAGCCATACTATTGGCTCTGGGAAGGATAACAGGATTGGAATCTCTTAATGAGGCTTCAATGCCTTTGATGTTCTATGCGGTGGAGTGTATGCATCCTACAATATATGACTGGAGTACCTTGCTTCTGAGTAACATGAAATAACAACTTGCTGACTGCAAGATGGGGCAGGTGAGGAACTTCGGTTACAAAGCATCCTGAGTGTTTTTTTTTTGGCATGTGATGAGGCTAAGACCTAGAGTTGAGATCCCCCCACACAGAGTTCAAGATATGGCTCAGCTACGCTAGACAAATGTCATGTGGAGACTAGGAGGGGGGCAGGTGGCCAAACCCTACCCAACAGTGTTGGGGCGCGCACCTTAACGGTCCCTAATTTTGGTAACTCCACGGTTTTTGTGGAAGTTGTAAGCGGAGTTATGACTCAAAACAGTCTTAGGGGTGTCGGGGTTGAGTAAAAACCTTCTTTTTGTAATAAACCCATGGTTTAAGTCCAGGGTTTAGGGTTCGGGGTGCCCATGGTTTAAGCCCATGGTTTTGTAATAAGTGCACTATAAATAAGCACTCTTGTAAAGAAGTCAGTTTAGGATTTTGATGAAAGATGAATTGATGCGAAGCTAAGGCTTGTTTGTAAGAAGTTTAAGTCCCAGCTGTGTGCGTGGACGACCTCTAGAGCTATGTGTGCAGAGGGTTTTGGGTGATTAAGGAAATCTGCAGCTGTGTGCGCAGAGGCCTGCAGCTGTGTGCGCGGCTTTGAGGACTTGAAGGGATCTGCAGTTGAGTGCACAGATCAGAACTGTGGTTTTTATAAAGAGTTGAATAAAACACAGTTCTGTGGATGTAACCCCTAAACTGGGGGTGAACCACATTATATCGTGTGTTGTAGTTTTTGTTGTGTTTTTGTTATGTTCTTTTATGCATTGATAAATATATAACTGATAAGTAAGATCATTGCTAAATACTAACTTCGCTGGAATTCCCAGTAAAGGGTTAAGCAAGGCACTGTTTGTTTATCTAATCGCGAAGCTAAATAAGTAACTATTAAAGCTCTACATTGTATGATTATAATTGTTAGAAACTAAAGGTATAGTAATATCCCTCTTCTGCTTGTAGAAACCTGATTCTGCGGCACCCCATAGCTGTTTCGGGTGAGACTGCAACTTGTTCGTAGGTTTTTGCCGAAAGGGCCAACACTGTGGGTCTTTTGTTTGTTCGAAGTTAATGGTATAAAGCCCAGGTCTGCCCTATAGCCCAACAAATTGGTTTCGTTTCCGGTTGAACTCAGTATTTGCTCAAGAGGGGTTTACGTCGTACCTCGAGGGCTATGTTTTGGAGACCCTCAGTGAAAGAAATTGGTGATTGGATTGAAGAGACTTATCTGAACTTTGCTGTACAAGAGAACAAAGATCCGCGTCGTAGTGCAAACAAATTTTTACAAAGGTATGTTTTTTCTGATGTGTATGAAATTTTCTTTGGTAGTATCCACATAGAGTTGCACCAGTGGTTATCCAGGTTAACAGAGATAAGGACGAACTTCCAAGAACGTCAGTTTCTTGATTGGACCCCCGCAAGAATTAATATACTGAAAAGGGTGAACAACGAGATATCTCGTGCTATTGATTTCTGGACAACGCGAACCCTTGAAGCATTCGTGACGGAGTTCGCCATTAACACAAGTACGTCCTTCAGCGAAGCCGAATGACAGTTCTTCAAAGGACCAAGGGGTAAGTACTTGAATTCATTTAGTTTGAGAATTAAAATGCTATTGGCTGAAAAAGGTATATTGCTCATTGAATCAGACTGTTATATTTAGCACTACTGACTTATGTTTGCAAGTGAAAGTACCTTCGACGAGCAAAGTGGTTTGCTGCGAAGTGGAAAAAGGTACAAGAGAAATTTTGAGTCCTACACCCTAGGTCAGAATACCGAGTCTAACCCCGTAAGTCTAGCAGTCTCAGAGCTCGAAGAAACCCCTTCTGTCGGAAACCCTCCGGTAACCCTGCAGCGAAGACCTATTATCCCTGAGAACTTGTCGCAGTCTGAAAGTAACCCTAGCTCGAGTAGTCTTGTCGCAGGTCAGTCTACCCTAGTAAGTTCCCCCCTGCCTACTACCAGTCCTCCTCCCTTCCCCCCTAGACCCACGATGGCCCATATGAATGACGACATTAAGCTCCCTGTTTTCAAAGGAAATGGATCAGAGGATTTAGAACAGTTATGGTTTTTATACGAAGCAGTGTGGACTGCTAAGAACATTACGGATCAAGATACAAAAAGAGCGCAGCTGGTTACTTCTTTCAGAGACCGTGCTCTGACTTGGTTCATGAAGTTTTCCAGCACTCAGAACCATGTCTTGGCTGATATAAAAGCAGCAATGATAAAGGAATTTAAGAATCCTAAATTAGAGTCGCAGTGTATCACTGAACTAAAGGAAATCTAGCAGAGGCGAGGAGAATCAGTGTGGGACTTTGATCAGAGGTTCAAAGTTCTGCTAGATCAAGTCAGTTTCACTATTGGACTAGCGCAGCATAAGGAATGGTTCATCGCAGCTCTGTTACTGCACATCAGGACTCCACTCATGCAATAGAAGGTTGTGGATCAGCAGGAGGCCTTGGAAATCACTATGAATCTTGAAACAACCCCGGTCGAAGATAATTCTGGTATCGCTCAAATACAAGCGCAGTTGGCAGCGATGGCTCTGGAGCTTCGCGATATGAAAAAAGGGAAAGCTAGTCGCGAAGAGGTTTGGTGTACACGATGTCGAACAAAGGGTCACGACAAGGAACAATGTCCTGCAGTAAGAAATTTCCTGAATTCTGGTGCACCAAACCCGTTCAACCCTAGTGTTCTATATTGTGAGATCTGTAGGACAATTGGCCAGCATCGACTTGAATACTGCTATCTTATGGAGAGGTATGTGCAAGTCCCTAAGAACCCTTATTGTAAGTTTTGTAAATCAGTGGGACACAACGAAGATGAGTGTCACAGCTTTGACCTCATGAGAGAACAAACTTACGTTGCTTATCGGGTAAAAAATGATGGCCAAGGCAATGATGGATATGGTTACTGCGGTAGTACATCAGGTCACGGAGATTTTGGAGGTCGTGGTCGTGGTGGTATGGTTGGCAGAGGCTGAGGCCAGGTTGTGTGCTATAATTGTAACCAGGCAGGACATCTCACTAGAGACTATTGGAACCCAACTACGACATGTCGATATTGCAGAGCTGTCGACCATGTGATTGAGTAATGCCCGCAGCTGATAGTGAAGATTCAAGAAAGAAATAGTGCCCCTACTCAGAATATTCATCTGATTGCTGTGGAGCAATGACCTGTCCCAGCCATTAATGTTGTTACCAGGAGTGGAGCTACGATGAAAGTGCAGAACAAGGAGAAACAGCCTGCCGAGGCTTGGGTTCGGAAGGCCCCAGAAAAAATCCTTGCATTTGATGTAGAAAGATAAAAAGAGACATTTATGGAAGCCAAGAGAGACTTTGCTAACCCCAACACATCAGTAGTACCTGCGCAACAACCTCAGTAGCAGTCGCAGCTGCAAGAAGCTTCAACAGATAAAGTAAGTACAATGTCCTCCTTTTTACAGAGTTGTATGAAGCTCTTGAGAAATCAGAATGCTTTAAATGAGTTGCAGAAAGTTATTGCTTCTTGCAAACCTCAGCAAAGTTCTGGCAAGGAAAAAACTGTTCATAGAGTTAGAAGAACTGGTAGGGAAATGAGATTGAATGCTTAGATAGGAGAATATGACATGACTGATGTCATCCTGGACCTAGGGTTAGAATTAAATGTCTTAACTAAGAAGACATGGGAACAAATGGGAAAACCTACTCTAGAATGGTCCCCTATATAGTTGAGATTAGCCAATCAGCAGAAGATTGTGCCCCTAGGAAGACTCCCTAGTGTATCAGTAGATATTGATGGATTCAGTACCTTAGCAGACTTTGAGGTAATTGAAATAATTGATGACAGCAACCCCTATCCAGCACTACTAGGAATTGAATGGGAAATAGATAATGATGTAGTAATCAACCCGAAGAAGAGACAGATGACTTTCAAAGGGAAAGGACTGAGAGTCATAGTCCCATTGGATCCTTCTCAAGGAGAGAGATACACAGAGCCAGTAAGAGATGAAGACTAGGATGTTTTGGACCACATCTACAATATCACGGTGAAGGAAGAAGATTATGTTGATCCTACTGCCGAAGGTATCATGGATTGGCAGTGTGACAGCTCCTGCATGACAGATTCAGATGATGGCCTAGAGAATTGGCAGAATAGACTGTATGAGCTACATGGCCATCGATGTGCTAGAATTACCAAGTCTCTCAGATGGCTTGGCTCACAGACAAGAACCTTACCTGTTTTTGATGGTTCGACAGACCCAGAAGAGTTTATTGTGCAATTCTCAGAGCAGGTACCAGACTCACAGAAAATGGAGACTCTGGATTCAACATTCAGAGCCACAGCAGCCAGATGGTGGAATGGTCACAAAAAGTACATTCATAGTTGGGAAGCGTGCCAAAAGCCCCTTTACCTAAGATTCAGGGACCAACCTTAGGAGGTGCGAAGCAGGTTTAATGGTAAGACTAGTCCTCAGGGACATTTGGAGCAATGCTACGAGGCATGGAAGCATGTACCTCGTGAAGAATGGGTACATAGGTTTGTGTACACCCTGGAACCGATAGCAAAGAACTGGTATGCGGAGGTTGAGCTTCGCCACAGTACTGTAAGTTGGGATTGTCTTGTTGATAGTTTTGTGCTGACATTTTCTATTAATGAGGTTTCTCCTACTTTGGACGCAGCTGTTAGGTTGATCCATTCTAAAGTATTTGATGATCAAGAAATAGCAGAATACCAACCTGATTGGAAGGCACAAGAAGCCAATGCAGTAGAATGTTATAACCTCACAATTGACGAGGATGACGATCTGCGCAACATTAACATTCCTGAGTTAGAAGGCTACTATGAAGTACATGGACCAGTAGTTGACGCACCTGAAGTGACTCAGCCCCTGAAGAAATGGACCATAAACATTGGGTCAGAAGAAAACCCTAAGTACGCTACTAGTGGAGATTATTGGGATGACGAAATGGTGAGCAAAGTGACCCAACTTCTCCATGAATATCAGGACCTATCTCTGACAGGGTTCTCAACAATGAAAAGAATTATTGGGGTGGTGGAAGACATTCTGTCGTGGGTTGAAGTTCGAAGCCAAGTTAACTCTGGTATCGGGAAATGTCGAATGTCCTTATTTTGGCGCATCCAGAGTCACTGCTTGTGCCAAAGAAACAAATATGTGTCAAAGATTAAAATACGACTGTTGGAAGAAATCAAAATTGGTGGCACTGGTACGCTACCTGTAGTTACTGCCTGTATTAATGAGATCTTGGAAAATCTACCGCTATTTGGACAAGATCTCTGTCAGATTTGGTATCATCAATGCACAGTTATGACAGATGTCATGGATGGATTCTATAAGAAGATGCCCACACCCACGACGTTTGCATTCTGCAATTTCTTAAGTTTTACAATTGCATCCATGTCAGATGATAGCGAGCTTCAGAAGTTAGTGAGAGAATTTGAATAAAAGGGTCTGCCGCACCTTTTCAGCCACCCACCTACGTCTGCAACCCACGAATAGACTCCCCTAGCACCGACCCAGCCAATGCAGATACGATCAACCATAAAGAAATTTAAGCCAGAATTTAGCTCTAAGTGGAACGAAGAAAGTCACAACCCCTCAGGAAAGACTCAGGAGGATCTTGAAGAATGGAGGCATGCTGTTTGTCTTATGCAAAATTTTAGTGGCATGCAAACACAGGGGCACTGCCTGTTAAGGACCCAAAGTTGTAGATGGTCAAATGTTTGATAGGACATGAACGGGAGGTAGTTCAAAGCATGGGGTTGCTGATAGAAGGCCCAATGACCCTCATGACCACCATAAATATGACGGAGGCAGACAGCAGCATAAGAGATGGATGTATTCTACTAAGGATGAAAGGATGAAGGATCAAGCAAGCCGCAGCCATGGTAACAGTTAGCCGTAGCAAGCCATTTTCTATCTTCACCAACAAGATTCTCCCACCTAAAAAACAGTAGAGTGTCCCGGGACGGGACACTGGTGAGTCTTAGGGGCTGTTGGGGCGCGCACCTTAACGGTCCCTAATTTTGGTAACTCTGCGGTTTTTGTGGAAGTTGTAAGCGGAGTTACGACTCAAAACAGTCTTAGGGGTGTCGGGGTTGAGTAAAAACCTTCTTTTTGTAATAAACCCATGGTTTAAGTCCAGGGTTTAGGGTTTGGGGTGCCCATGGTTTAAGCCCATGGTTTTGTAATAAGTGCACTATAAATAAGCACTCTTGTAAAGAAGTCAGTTTAGGCTTTTGATGAAAGATGAATTGATGCGAAGCTAAGTCTTGTTTGTAAGAAGGTTAAGTCCCAGCTGTGTGCGTGGACGACCTCTGGAGCTGTGTGTGCAGAGGGTTTTGGGTGATTAAGGAAATCTGCAGCTGTGTGCGCGGCTTTGAGGACTTGAAGGGATCTGCAGCTGAGTGCGCAGATCAGAACTGTGGTTTTTGTAAAGAGTTGAATAAAACACAGTTCTGTGGACGTAACCCCTAAACTGGGGGTGAACCACGTTATATCGTGTGTTGTGGTTTTTGTTTTGTTGTTGTTATGTTCTTTTATGTATTGATAAATATATAACTGATAAGTAAGATCACTGCTAAATACTAACTTCGCCGGAATTCCCAGTAAAGGGTTAAGCAAGGCACTGTTTGTTTATCTAACCGCGAAGCTAAATAAGTAACTATTAAAGCTCTACATTGTATGATTATAATTGTTAGAAAATAAAGGTACAGTAATATCCCTCTTATGCTTGCAGAAACCTGATTCTGCGGCACCCCATAGCTGTTTCGGGTGAGACTGCAACCTGTTCGCAGGTTGTTGCCGAAAGGGCCAACACTGTGGGTCTTTTGTTGGTGCAAAGTTAATGGTATAAATCCCAGGTCTGCCCTATAGCCCAACAAACAGACTTCTTTCTCTGGTGGCAGAGACAGATCATCACCATAGATGACTATCCCTATGCAGGGATCGACTTCTGTGGAGACCTAGACATGCCTATACCACTAGGATCTGCATATGGAGAGATAGGTAACGAATCTCGACTCCAACCTCATTTTTTGAGTTATTAATTTGTTTTGTTTTTTGATATATGGAATAAAAAATACATGTTTTTGGTGCAATGACATGTAGTGATACTATGTCATGTACATAAAGATGTTGGACCACGACAGCCAGATGGTTTCCCTCGTCATCGACGGAGGGGAAGAGGAGATGAGATCATGGGTGTGGATGCAGAGCATACACTCCAAAGCATTCACATGAAATTCACTTGTTTGACACATAGGGTTCCCATGGCGCAAGTTGAGGACTTGCCTGAGGCCATGTAGTTCCAGGTGGTTGGAGTACCACGGGAATGGGTTCATTTATTTCGTTGGCTAGCTAGAGCTGTAGTCTGCTACCATGATCAACACCCTCCTCCCCCATAGGCCTAGAGGCTGGGGTGTATATATTTGTATGACTGTGCAATATATTTTGGTGGCTTGGAATCCCCATTTTTGTATATGATCGGTTATTATTCTATGATGATCGGTTATCATTCTATGATGATCGGTTATTATTCTATTTACATCTGTAAATGTTTGTGAATGCTTTATCATATGTGAAACAAATTCCAATCTAGTACATAGTTAGCATATGAATCAACAACTTGATTAAAATTTCTTGTAATATGAATGTATGTTATGTTCTCAAATTTTCATTCAAGCAACCTGACACGCAAGAACCTTCGTAACAAAGTTGGATCCCTATCATGATACAAGCCATTAAGCCGTGAAACCACTAACTGTGAATCAATACGTACCTCAAGAGATTGAACAACATGCGAAATGGATCAATATATATTTTGATGGCACTTTTATTTTCCACCCAAATGTTGGTTGGAGAATCAATTGTGACACCAAAATATTTTAGAATTCCCTGTAACCAAACACACTGTGTAGCTGCATTGACTGTTGCCCTGTACTCGGCCTCTGCTGATGAAACTGAAATGGTGTGTTGTTTCTTACTTGACCAGAAAATGGGACCTTCATCAAGCATAAATAAAAAACCTAAAGTTGACTTCTTGTTAGTGGGATCTCCATCCCAATCTGAATCAAAAAATCCATCTAATTGAAGTGAGGAACTAGCTGAGTAGTGCACCCCGAAATTCCTGTTAGCCTGGACATATTGATGAATTATTTTTGCAACCTTCCAATGGAGCTCATGTGGCTGGTGCATATGTATTTCTACAACACTTACAACATAATATAAATCAGGTCTTGTATGTGTATGATAGAGAAATCTTCCCACTAGTTTCCTGTAGAGTGTAATATTTACCAATGGAGAATTGCCAAATTCATGCATTTTGATGCCAGAAAGAAAGGGATACTTGGCTTCCTTACACTCAACCATGTTAAAATTCTTTAGCTGGTCTGAATAATACTGTGGTTGACTCAAGATGATGCCCCTTTCACTTTTCTCAATTTCCAAGCCCAAAAATTTCCTTAGCATTCCTAGGTTGTTCATGGAAAATTCACTATGTAAAGATGACTTAATTGAACTGATTGAATTGGTGCATCTACCTGTAATTAGAATATCATCAAAATAAAGAACAATAACCTGCAAAATACCATCATGTTTCTACAAATATACATTAGTATTTGATGTGCATCTAGTGAAGCCAATAGAGAGCAAGAAAGCATCCATTTTAGCATACCAAGCCTTGGGGGCTTGCTTGAGTCCATAGAGTGATTTTTTCAACCGGAATACAAGTGAATAATCCTCTTGGAAACCTTCAGGTTTATGCATATAGATATCTTCCTGTATCCCACCATGCAATAATTCACTTTTGACATCCATGTGGTGCACTTGCCAACCCTTACTAGCTGCCATTGCCAGAACTACTCTTATGGAGTCTATCTTTGCAACTGGTGCAAAGGTATCTGTGTAATAAACACCATGGACTTGATAATATCCCATAGAAACTAATATTTCTTTTTGTTTCACATCTGAACCATCAGTATCAAGTTTTTTTCGGAAGATCCATTTGCATTGAATAAGCTTCCTCTTGGGAGGAAGGGTAACCAATTCCCATGTCTCATTTTCTTGGAGAGAATGGAACTCTTCTTTCATTGTTGTTTTCCATATTGAGTAATTACAAGCTTTATTATATGTCTATGTATTATATACAATCAGCATATAATAGTGCTCAGCAAGAGCACTATCACTTGCAAAGGAAGCATTACTAGATTGAGATCTAGTCTTCCTAGGCTCTTGGAGATTGCCAACCAATTCCCCTGCAGCTTGTATGATTTTTTTAGCCCACTTGGGCCTTTATGGTGACTCATATACATAAATATAATATCCATCCATATTAATACAAGGTATATCATAAAAAATAGAGCATTAATCATCACTTACATCATCAAATAGTTGAGGAGAAGAGCATTCCCCCTATGCAACCTCAAAATCTGGTGTTGGTCTTCTTAAAATTGCACACTTCTTTTAGGAAATGTCTTGAGTGTGGAAGTGTCAAAGAGTTTGTAACCTTTTGTTTCTTCACCATACCCAACCATGATGGATTCCTTTCTCTGTGGCTGCAAGGCCTTCCTCTTTTCAGAAGGGATTCGAGCCCAATGTGCTCTAGTTCCAAAAATCCGGAAATTTGAGACATTTGGTTTATGGCCAAAATATGCCTCATAGGGAGTCTTTAATTTTACTGATTTTTGTAAGGATCTATTTTGTATGTATGCAACACAACTAATGGTCTCATCCCATAGCTTGGGACTTATATCCCTTTCTTCTATCATGCAAGTGGCCATCTTCTTGAGAGATCTATTCTTCCTCTCAGTCACACCATTTTGTTGTGGTGTGTAGGGAGTTGAGTGTTGCATTTGGATGCCACTCTCCTCACAAAGGTGCTGTAGGTTCTTGTTTACATACTCCTTCCCATTATCATTCCTAAGGACTTTAATCTTATTCACACTACGATTTTCTACCAATGCCTTCCAAATATTCAATTGTTCAAAAACTTTAGACTTCAATTTGAGGAAGAACACCCAACAAAATATAGAATAATCATCGATAAATGTAAGTACATACCTTGATCCACCATATGATGGAGTGGGAAAAGAACCAATCAGATCTGATTGTACTAACCCCAATGGTTGTGTAGCTCTCCTTGCCATCCCCTTCTCATAGCTTCGCTCTGGATGCTTTCCAACTACACACCCAATGCATGCTCCATTTGATGATTTGATTTGTGGAAGTCCTTCCACCATATCATATCTGTGTAGTAGTTGGAGGTACTTGTAGTTAATGTGACCAAACCTCTCATGCCATAGATTGGAAATATCATTTGCATATGAGAGAAGAGCTTGGTCATTGGAAGTGGGCAGGAAGTTTGAAAAATTGTACATCCTCTCATGGTGGTCTGCATACCCAATTGCAATGACTTGGTATGATGAGATTTCTGCAATATCTACCATGTCTAGAGTGAAGGTCACTCTCTTTTCCTCTCCTGTATGGGTCATTTGATAGACTGGTAGCAAATTTGTTGCAAGGTATGGTACATACAACACATCACTGATGAAACCATGCTCTAAGTCAATCCTACTAATCCCCTTGGTCTGGATTTCTGAATCATCCACCATTTGAACTATCAGGCCAACATTGGAATGCATGGAGGAGAAGAGATCTCTTGTGGATACCATGTGTTTGGAAACCGCTGAATCAATGATGCCAAGATGAAGAGTTAGAGGTATCTACTACTAAAGAATGACATTTCTCCTTTCCTTCTGAAGTGGAGGTGCCATCCTTCTTCCTTCCACTGTCAGGGACTGGAATGTTGTTCTTCTCTAGTAGCTGCACCATCTGGTCAATGGTTTTTTTCATGCACGAGATCTCTGGATTCCATCCCTTGTGGAAATAGGTGCATTTGGTCTTATCTTTCCCTCTCTTGTCCTTCTCCTTAGGAGGATTCAAACCCCCATCACTGGATTTGGGTTTTTCTGGTTTCTTCTTCTCTAGCAGCTTTGAATTCTTTTCCTTGGGATATATTTCCTTACTCCTGACTGAGTGAATCCTTAGTCTTTATGGTTCCCATTTGGAATATATTTTCTTACTCCTGACTGAGTGAATCCATAAAGCTAGCTAGACTAGGAATTTTCCAGTTTCGAAGTGTTAACTTGCTGGAGTGGAATGTGCTCACAAAAACTGAAAACTTTGGCCCCAACTTCAAAAGGATGGACAAAATCAACTGGTCCTCTTTCTTCTCAATGCCAATTTTCTTCAGTTGCAACACAATTGACTTAAACTTGGTGAAGAATTCCTAGAGAGTGTCAAAGTGTGTTGGCCTCAAGCTGGTGTCCATGTAGTTCATCAGTTTTCCCAAACAATGTCTCAAGTTTTACCCAAACCTCGTTGGGTGTTGTTAAACAGTCTATGTGGAAGAAGATCTCTCTTGAAATGCTAAGGCATAACAATCCATATACTTCATCCAATCTGTTGAAGTACTTGGCTTTCTCTACATCAGAGTTTGGCTCCACCTCTGCACCCATGGTAACTTTGTAGAGGCCTTTGGCTCTCAATTGAATCACCATCTCTACCTTCCAATCAAAGAATTTGAAATGTGTTAGCAATATGTGGGTATCTTCCATTTCTTCTTGTGATAATGGTGATGAAATTGCAGAATGTCCTGCAAAAACAAACTCAATTTTATCTAGAATTCCTCTAAAAATACAGCTCAAAATGCACTAGATTGATCTGATACTCACTAAAATACCATTAGATTTGATACCATTTGAGAAATAAAATATACAGGTATATCTAGGAGCCTTAGAAAAAACTCACAAATTGAATTTGGTGCAAAACTAGAAAAAAACCATGAAATGAGAAGCAATTTACACATGCAATGTGAACAGAAACATGTTAAATTTTGACTGTCTAACATAAAAACATGTTAGTAATAGATTTATAATACATCTGGTGTGTTTTGTGAGGATTTGGTATCCCAATTTGATTGTACAAGTGAAAATTGCCGAATTGGCATCAATCCCCCTTAGGTGAGCCAATCACGCTCAAATGAGCCCAAACAACCATGAATTTCTATGTGGACATGGCTGAGGTGATGTGGGGAAATTATTACACCTTTTCATGCATTGATGTGGAAATGAGGGTGGTTTAGAGTCTCTAGGTGTCATTATATGCACAAAATCAGCCTAAAATTGGACAAAATCCACCTCTAGCGCTCCTAGTCAACCAAGTTGTCCACTTTCAATGAATGGGAGAGCACCAATAATGATGAGGGCACACATGTGGCTGGTTTACTGATCTAGAGTGCTCATGTGGGTGTAAATTCCCCAATTCGACTATTTATTTGTCCAACTAAGCACCCTAAGTCTAAAACTATAGTGTATTAATGCATAAAAGCAATAAAATTGACTAAGGAGTTAAACTAAGGTACTGAGGGGTTGGATTACTATTCTAACAGAAGGAAGTGAAATATATATTAGTGATGGTTACTGATTGATAAACCAACAAAATAATATAGATAAAGGTTTGAAAAAATGTCTTATAAATGATCTTGGAGAGATGTCCAATGAAGAGGATCTCAGGGAGATGGCTAGTTAAGAGGATCTTGAAGTTATGAAAAAATGATAGTTTAAATGAGATAAGAAATTTTATTTCATATCCTAAAGAAGAGGACAAGGAGAAAGGGAGAAACTTGTCCCTATCAAATATTGATGAAATTTTTTTGCTACTTTTCCTCACTCTCGTGACCTAGGTTCAACAGACCCACAAAACCAACAAAACACCCAAAGATACCGGCCCGACAAAGAAAGATCAGTCGGAAACACCTACAGCACAGGCACAGTCTCACTTGAGATATCTTAATGGTAAACTGCCAGAACCATGTTTCTATAGCTGGCGAGGGATAACAATGCCCTGGCGCGCGACCAAGATGCTCGATAGAGTCAGAAGGATGGAGTATTTTACTAACTCGACAATGGCACAATAGTGCGACACAACCAATCTGCAACACAAGATTTTCCTTGACAACTTAACAACTGGCGCAACTATGTGGAGCAAATGATTCCTTAATAGTAAATGACAGTGGTGTGACTGTATTACAACTTAACAATATTTGAACATGAAATAATACAAAATGCTTCGAGGATGCTTTAGTCATTCATTAATTCAACTTCTTTTCTCAATATTGTGACATTCACTTAAGCAATAAACATAAACAAGGCAAGATAATCAAACATTCAACATACATACGACAAAAGAGATAACGTGGAAACCCATCCGGGTAAAAATGACAAAGGTGCTCTTCATATGGAATAAGAAATATATGGCACTTCTCTCTGATTCCTTCGAGTATTTTCTAACTTTGCTAACCTTCAACAACAAACCAACCAACCAACCAACCAACCAACCCTTATACAAAATAGGTTCCTCCTATTTATAGACTCTACAAGACCATGTAGGGTCGATTGGGTACATCACATTTATTATAGTCATAAATAGCCACAAAAACGTCTTTCATTAAATTTATTACAGGCCATAACTAGTCGCAAAAATATATTTTATTACATTTATTACAGGCCATAACTAGCCGCAAAAACGTCCTTCAGTATTCTGCCGACTCAAGCACCTATGGTCTTCCTGATATGTCGCTTTCCATCCTTTACTCTTCTACCTATTCCCAGATTCTCTTTTCCTTCGTTGCACTACTCCTCGTCGCAACTTTCTCTCTTCTACGCTTTCTTTCCTTCCTTTACCTTTCATTTATTGTGTCACACGCCTGTTTTTCCTTCCTTTTCCCACACTACTATTTATTCCTTGTTCTCTTTCCTGACCTAATAGGCCCCCAACACTCACATGTGGCTCATCCCGATCCACTAAGAAAATCTATGGTTCTGGCGCTGGCTGCGCCACGGTTCCTACCTTGTCCTGAAATGCTTTGAAAATTCGTTGTACTTGGAAAACTTCTTCACGGACCTCCTCTTCATTCCTTTCCAATTGCTCGACACGGTCAGAACTAATATATTCAAACAGTACAACATCCAGCGACTGAGTTATATCCTAGATTTTCTGTTGTACAGGATGAAGGAGCCCTATAACTCGTTCTGCCTCTAATTGGTGTGTTGTCACCTCGTCATTTCTTCTCTGCTCCTTGTTGCATAGAATTTTGACTTGTTGTTGTAGTTGCATCAGCTCTGGTACATTTGCGATCTTTTCTTTTATGGGCAGCTTCTTCATGTCTTCCTTAACCGTTGTGATTTTCAACTCAGTTTGGAACATGTCCTTTGCAAATTTTTCCATTGTTTCATCTTCTAGGAGAAGTTTTTAAGTCACCGAGACTGCAACAATTGCTTCAGTACAGAGTTTCTCGCCTTCCTCAATTCTTCCAACAGCCTTAGATGTTATTTTCTTGCACTCTTCTAGGACCTTAGGGGGTGTGCTTGATCTTTTTTGTGCTTTAAGCTCTTCCACCTCCATCTTTAGTTCCACAACAATTATGGATAATTGGGTGAAATTTTCAACTGTGTCTACTTCTTCCTAGCCTTCTTCCGTGGGGAAATATGTGACGAAGTTGTTAATGGATTCATGTAGTGCAATCCTTCTTTGTTCTTGTGATTCAATCTCTTGCTCCTTCTCGTGAAGGAGAGCCTTGCAGATTTTTTCCTTCCTTGTTGCTTTTTCCTAGCCCAATAGGCCCCCAACACTGGCATGTGGCTCATCCCAAGCCACTAAGTAAATCTGTGGTTCTGGGGCTGGCTGTGCCATGGTTCCAACCTTGTCCTAACAATACACCAAATGGTGCACAAAAAATACATTTCTTTGAATTTAATGTGAATTGGTATTGGAGACAACGCTCCAACATCATGCACAGACTCTCAATATGGTCTCCTACTACATCAAACATAGTCCAATCATCAAAGTATAACTAAATAAATTTATGTATGAACTCTTTAAAAGAGGAAACTTCTATTATAGAAAAAATAGCAGGAGAATTCTTGAGTCCAAATGGAATTACCGTATACTGATAGCATCGCCATTCTGTGACGAAGGCCATTTTGTGTCAATCCTCCTTCGCTATTTTGACTTGTGTTATTAGGAATATTGCACCTTCTGTGGATAGAAGCTGTTCCTCTGGTGTGAATGGTTTAGATCCAGAACAAATGAGTGAACGACAAAGGATGAAGACCTTCCCTGAATACTATAGACACCTGGAATACTGCTTCGATTGTGAACCTATGTACCTGCAAACATATCAAACATACAAGCACATCAAAGCTACCTAGAAATCATCTACTTATCCATGCTAGTGACTAAGGAATCTAACAACATGTACATGTGAAATCAAAACAACAGTAATGTGGGATGGAAATCAGCTTTGCATTAAGAATGTATGGAGAAGCTTACAACCATTTCCTTAGTGTCGACAAGCCCCTCCACGAGACAAACACTTCATCCCCATAAGCTCCAACTTTTCTCTCTATGCTCTCCAATGGTTTGGACTAGGTAGTCAATCCAACAGCATAACAATACCTATATAGTTCTCCCCCTCAACTATGGATATGAGCTTGCATTTATAAGGCTCAATGGATAGGAATAGTTGAGAGAATTGTGGGTGAGGTGGCTCCAAGATCCTACCATGGGGGATATCAAGCTCAAGCTAACCCATAATGATAAGGATAAGGGAGGACATGAGGCTCAAGTTCTAGAAGCCTTGAGAAACTTCTCTTTTTCCCATTTTACCCAGGGTATCGCTTTTGTTCCCTTATGATAGAGTGGTTTAGATGAGAACCACTTTAAGATGAAAGACCATAGGTGGTGGCACCACTTCTTTACAATGGGATACAGGCGGTGTTGAACAAGGTACCACTCATCAGCCATAGGGTAAGCACGGTGCTAGGTTTTTTCAAGTAGAATTGATAAACAGAGCAAGTTTCCACTCCAAGTGTTGGGATTAAGGGAAAACATGGGAGTTAAGGGTCTCATCACATGATGGTGATAGGATTTAGGTATAACAGAATTCCCCCCAAAGAATGAGACTTAGAGGGATATGATAACTGAGAGCTTTGAGAGAACAAGTTGTCACTTCGAGGTGAAAATGTCAGCTCGGTTAGAGAATGTTGTCTAGTAGGCATCTGTATTACATCAATACTTTTGACTCATAGACAAATGTAACCAACTCATGGTTGCAGACCAATACAAGGAAAATCCATGAGAGGAATAAACAAGCATGGCTACTAGAATACAACATAGGTCCATGTGATAAAGGACTCAAACTTGGACATAGCTACTGGACATACAATGTAGATCTATGTCATATAGATGCAAATTTGAGCATAGCCACGACCATACAAATGTGGATCCATGCTAGATATACAAAACTCCATCGCAACCTGGGGAAATCAATGAGCACTAAACAAATACCCAGGGTCTTCATCTCGTCTTCCAAAAAGTACTATTCTATCCATGTGATTACAATGATTTGAAGTTGAACATGGTAGAAACCACTTGATTACTGGTCAATGATGTGAACCGTTAACAAGTGTGAGGAGTTCACCATTGATGTCAATGATTCCCAAGGTACCCTAGTACAATCTACTGAGTGTGAATAGATGTCTTGATGTTGAACACCCATTTGATTCCATCGATCAAAGGTCAATGATGTGAACCTATGTCAAGAGCGAGAGAATCTTTCATTAAGGCATACAGATCTTAATGTACTAAGTTTTCTTTCTAAGACTATTTACTGGATGATGAGTTGATGTCGACGGGAATAGTCTCGTCGAAGGAGGGTCATGATGAGTCCCACATCGATGAAACGAAACTCAAAACATAGTTCTGGAATGATGTGAATGTAGTAACCATACGACTGTCTCAAAAGTACTGACCCAGAGACTGTTTTGACTGTAGAGGTAAAATTTCTTCAACTTCCCTTTGAACATCGGGCGGCATGACAAAAGACTTGGCAGCATGACTAAACCAAAAAAACACACAGTGCGAGGATGGACAATGCATTCTTTTGAAAGACTCAAAGGAGTGGCATGACTCATGAAAGTGGATCATCATGGAGATCAACTGAATAACCAATTGACTGAAATGATATGTAGACAAGTGACATGTTCAAAGGTAACGAAAAACTACTGCCATTTGTTTGCAAAAATGATTCCCTTCCCATTTTCCCCATCATGATTGATGAGTGCCTCTTTTTGGTTTTACAAGTTCAAAGAGGGTAACAAACACTCATTATAGCTTGTCCGAAGACAAGTTCAAACTCATATGTTTTATGAACCTGAGAGTGGAGGGGTTCATCCCCAAAAAAGGGTCTCTCAATGTTTAATTTAATGAGTCTAATGAAAGAAAAATCAATATCGTTCATGTTTAGAGAGTCTGAACGACCGCAGAAGAATACTCCATAGGGTCCTTTTTCGTAAAATAGTACATCTAAACTGAAAAAGTGATAACCTACCATCAGATGAACGACTCTTCAAATGCTTTAACGAGTTTGAAGAAGACAAGACCACTCGACAATCTTTTCATATTTAAGGAGCCCGAAAAGAGTTTAAAGAAGACTCCACTAGGTCTCTTTTCATAATGAGAGATTTTATGATCCTAAAAAGAATTAGAAATGAACTCAGACCTTTGATGCTAAGTTTTGAGAGCGTGACCAAAGTGTCGCAATAAACGCTCAAAAGACTTTTTTTCGTTTTATGGTAGAACGAAAAAGTAAAAAATGAACTCCCAAAACTTTACTGCTACTACTCTTCTATCTTGCAACGACTCAAAAACTAGTGTTAAATGCCCCAATAACTAACATTAAAGGATTACAACTGATAGAAAACAATTTTAAAACAAAACTATAGCATGTTAAACCCTAAAATGTATATAAAAGTCATGTAAATAGTAAAAAATCAAAACATTTTACTATTTACCCATAGTGGAGAACATTTGGAGCATTTTCTTAGCCATATTTTCAGTTGCTGATATCGGGTGCATCCACCGTCGGATTCACGCATCGTTAGTTCCAGGTAATAGCCTAGACCCTACTCTTTCATTTCATGCCTTCAATTTTGATTTTTAATGGTGTTTTGGGCTTATATGGCAAGCCCTAAAATCATGGAAGTGGGCACCGCTCTTATCCCTTGCGGGATAAGCGGTACCCTACTAGAACCGTGCCAAAAACATAGCACACAGCGGTGCCACCGCCTGTCCTCAATGGGACATAGGTGGTGCCAGCCATGGAGAAATATAAATGGTTGCACAAGAAAAACTAGCTCATTTTTATTGATTTGAATGATTGGGAATGCTTCTAATAAGTCTTGTGATGGTTTTTGACAGGTTCTTGTTAAAAAATGGTCATATGGAAAGAGAGGCAACATGATAATGATGACGCCTTTGCCGAACAAAATATGGGTTGCATAGTCGCATTGAGAGACTACGGACTCTTGAAGTTCTTTCTCACACCCAGTATGGTATCGCATGAGCGACTACTAGAGCATATACTTCGGATGTGGAATCCGGAGCAACAATATTTCAAGGTTGGTGCTCACATATTGCCAGTTGAGGTAGAGTACATCTACTTCCTAACTGGCCTTTCGATACAGGGTGCTCCCATCTCCCTGATTGGTTCCCATGGGGGGGACATTACTACTCAGGAGCTGATAGAATGTCACTGCATTCCTGGGACCAAGACATCGGGGAAGAAAATTCCCATAAAAGAAGTGGTGGATGGCCCTCTACGAACCGTTTTGTTTACCATGCAGAGAGTGGCGGGAAGCCAAGGAGTACACTAGGAATCTAGAGCACATATGCTCTACGCCATAGAGGCCATGGCGCCTATAGTCTTTAACTAGGTAGAAGACCTACTTCCGATCTTCAAGGATCAACTGACCAAGTGTTGGCAGAGGGAGTTGAAGAAATTTGGTTTCGGTTCCATTCTAGCTTGCTTCTTCTTCGAGCGGGTTCCACAGATGAGACCCCAAGTGGTTTTTACAGAGTTGAGGGCACGAGACCCTCACATGTAGAGGTGGGTCCGGATTATGGCCCGTACTGGAGCGGGTAGAGGGAAGGTAAAGTTCGGTGACCCGTTCTTTCGATGGTAGAGAGATAAAATCCTCATGGTGAAGGACTATGCATATGCAGGCACTGACTTCAGTGGTGACCCTGACCTACCGCTCCCACCTAGTGGACAGTGGGGTGACATTGGTAAGAAACAAAAGACCCTAAAATGGAAATAGTGTTTTTATGTTTTTTGATGTTTTATATTTTTTATGTTTAGTAACGAGACTTGAATGTTTTCATGCAAACGTCGGAGAAGCATGACCTGGGGGAGCCTCCCCTCTGGACAGGCAAGACAGAGCCCGTTTTGTACCATAGGACAATGATGTGACAGGGGAGTTAGAGGAGAACCTGAAGAGGTTAACTCTAGACATCCCTGATGATTCTATTGATGACCTCCCATTGAGGTATCAAAGGCCTACAGCGGGAGTACTGGGTCACTTTAGCAGACTGCTACGTAGAGTAGCCCGGGAAGTGGTGCATTACCATGAGCATTATTAGATGATGAGTGCATGATGTATCCATTGAAAGTTGATAGCTTCAGGATTTTTGTATGGTGATTTTTTACCTGAAATCCTACACACTTCAGATGAGGTCTCGTGACCTATTTTTTGTAAAACATGTTCATATATATACAGACTTTTACTTGGTGTTTATACATCTCAATTGATGAATGTATTTTACATGAGTTTTATGTGTATTTTATAGTTTATTTACAATGAACCATGTTTGATTTTCATGTCATGAATGGGCAATATGCCAATCTAGGATGTAATTAGCCAACGATTCAGCAACTACATTATGTTCTCTAGGGATATGCCTATAGGTGATAGTTTCAAATGACCTTTATAACAAACGTACCCTCTAGAAGAGACGGAGAAGCACAGGATTCCTAGTGGTATACACATGGTTTATATGACAAACCACAAGTTGTGAGTCCATCAAGACTACCAAGTTGTGAACATATTGAGAGGCAACTTCAGGTAGAAGACCTATGACTGTTCGATACTTGATGATATTGTTGGTAGCAGGACCAATACAAACCACTCATGAACTGACCAAATCGTAAGCTGGGGAATAGAGAACCCAAGCAGCTGAGGCAAGATTCAAGGTGTGGCAGCAAGCACCATTAGCGAAGTCGTAGGAAGCCATATGCTCTGCATGACCAAAACACGGTATAAACAGATATAGACACTATACTCAAAACCATATTGAAAATATTTAAGCACTGTTACCACCTAAGTTGTACTTAGTGGTTTTTATCAAGTGAGCCCGGTGAACCGGACAGGGTTAACTTGTTCGGACTTCAAAAAGACCTTTGGAAGTACTTCTGGGAAGTGCTTGTTGTATCATATCACATGTTCATACCCCATGGGGGAATTGTAATAAATGTTCTAGCATGATAGTGTCTGTAAAAGACTCGGTCTCGTAGACTTCATTTGTCAATCCGATCAGCCCAGGGTGTTTTTTCCCTTGGTTATTATTGGTTGTTGAACAAACGACTGATAATTTCTGAGTTTTTCACTCCATACCTCCAAAGTTGGGGTGGTTGGCTTGGAATTTAGGCCTATTGAGGTTATTAGAGTCTATGTGTCAATGTGTAAACATGCTAGACATCTTTTTTGAGTCATATGAACATGTCTAAGTCCCCCTAGGTGTTTTTCAATTTTTCAATTTTTTAGTTTTTTCAGTGTTTTTTATTAAATTTTATTTTTTCCAAAACTTAGGCTATTTTTAATAGTTTAATTGGAAAAATTGAGTCTGTAATAAAAGTGGGCCAAATAATCGGTTTCAGTCATGTAGGTGCTCATTTTCAAGCTAAGAACACCATGTAAACCCATGGACCCACTATCTCCTAATTTTTGTGTGATCTTCCATCACTCAGGTCAGAAAGGCCCAAAAATCAATTATTGATTATTTTAATTAATAAATTGATGAATAATGGAGCAAATCCAAAATCAATAAATCAATGGATTCTCAACCGATTTGACTGAAATCAATCAGATCTGGAGCAGATTGACTGGATCTGACAAATCCTTGACTGAAGGAGGGGATCAAATCAGATCCAGAGCTGATCTAAAATGGTATTCATGGGGAATTGTGCCCTCTCTCTCTCCTCCACACGTGTGGACTCTCTTGGTTGCTCTATGGGCCGATGTGGCAGTGTATGGGTTGATGTGTCAGCTAGATCAGGCCCCCGGTTGACAAGTAGGCTCAGTCCAGCTTCAGTTGTGCATTGATGAAATCTCCATCAGTTGATTTCACTTAATTCCATGAGGAATTGCGCCCCCCTGGGCTAGATGGCCTGCAAATTGTATAAATCCTGCTTGAGGCTTCCTCTTCCAAGCTAGTCAGAGCTGGACTGAAGGGCTTGCCATTGTAACTATGTACTGATTTTCATTTGTTGAAATAAAGAGAATCTTTGGAGGCTCAATTGTGGAGTACCTTTCATGTGTGGATTGCCATTGTCTTGCTGCATTCGAGGTGAAACTACTATTTTTCCAATTTTTTGCACTTAATTATTGTCTGCCTGAATGGTTTCTGAAATCTTAAGGATAGATCATTGTAAGTAAGCTTACTTACTTTCTATTTGCTGCATATGTTTGAATGAGTTAATACCTATATGTTAAATAAGGTTATTTGCATACTGTATCATCCCTTTCTCATATGTATCTTCAGATTTGATAGTTCTGCCTGTAGGAGTTGTGTTGTAGCTTATAGGTTTTTTGTGGCTGGAAGATCCATGGTTCAGGTTTGATTCCATTGATTTCCAGCAGATATTGCTAAGATCGTGCCCCTTGGTGCTTCTCTACCAAGTTCCTCAGCAGATCTGCTTCAACAACAAGCACCTTTCTTCACCTTTCTCTCCTTTAAAAATTATTAAACTTTCCTCAAACTGGTTACTTTAAAGGCTTCTTATTAATCTGATCTATCTCATCAGAAAAAACAAACATAGATCTGATCAGTAAGATCCCTCCTTTATTCTAGATCTTAGTTCTATTTTGCTCATAAAGTTCAAATTCAAGAGATCTAGCTAAAAGTACCTTAGTCTCGCAAGTAATTTAGTGAAAATTCATAGCTTGCTGTTAAGGTAGTTCCATTTGCTGTTAAATAAGTGTAATATTCTGCAATATCAGTGCTTTTAATTGGCTGTGCAAACAGCAGGCCAAAATCCCAAGGAAAGCTTGCTTTCCTTGGTTCCTTTCTCGCCGATTTAGCTAGTTTAATTTCATTACTTTTTGAGATAAATTAGGATAACCCAAAGGTACTCTTAAAGTGCTTTTGGGAATTTTTTATTCTAACCTGCTCACTTTACTTTAGCAGGTCTGACAGAGAATAACATAATCTGCAGTCCAAAGTGGTTTTTGGAGCGCTCAAATCGCCCCAGGGGTCTCCCTTTTGTCACAAAAATTCTTAAAATTTTTGTATAACTGTAAGATATTGGTTTCAGCCTGTATGAGGACCAATAAGAACTGATATATCAGTCCTATAATATTTTAACCATTAATAAATAAATTTTCCTTTGGAATAGGCTCTTTCGAGCCCATTCCCCATCCCCCCTGGGGAGATTCGCGTCGGTGCCATTTTCGTCGTTTTTCTGCTTATTTCCTTTTTACTAGAATTGATTTGATTTGCAGGGTAGTATATTTGATCTTGTTGTTAATTCCATATTCCATATATTACTTTCAAAAGTAATCATAATACTTACCCCACGATTTCCCAAGTGACCCGAAAGGGGAAAGAGATTCGTGGTAGGATTAATCAGAAAACCAGATTTGTGTAGTTGTTTTAATTTTTCTATCATTTTTCTATCAGCAGATTTAAAATTAACCCCTCCTCGATTCCCCAATTGAGATCCACTTGGATCGAAAGAGGTTCTTGGAGGCTTTTCTTTTAAACAAGAACACATCTCTTAAAAACTTATTAAAATTTACAAGACTCCAGTGTGTATGCTCCGCACTTGGCTGCGGTTCATCCGATCAGTCAAGCTGTATCAAAAGCACTTGGGTGACTAGCATAATTAGGACTCACCTTCCCCAATTAAGAAACCATCAGGTGAAAATCCAACACCTCGATCAAACCTTTACGGTGGTAAAATACCCAAAGGAAGCGGGAACCTACTGAAAAGTGACCTCGGGGCGACGATCTCTGTCACACCCTAATGGGTACCTTACGAACATAGCCCCAGAGACTCCATTTCAGCCCACATATTCCTTGCGGGTAGCCATGTAGGTTTTGTTTTGGACATACTCGAAGTACTCTCGGGTATATCTGGAGTCCCCCTTTTAGCCTAATTTAATCAATTGATACTTCAATTTTAACTTAAAACATACCAAGATGCAATCGCAAAACATTTACTCCAAGAACATGCAAGCACATTGATCTCTTTGATTTGACTCCATTATTAAGGCACTGGTCATTTTTGCTTCATATATATATTGTTTATCAGCTTTGTGCTTTCATGTGTTATTTTCGTATCTTGTCATCTTCAATTGTTTATAGTTAAAATATTCGAATTCCTAAGTAACTGATTCAGTTAAACATCACCACACTAAGTAATCATCCTTAGTAACTCAATAGGGTCTACCCCCCTTGGCTCCGTTAGGAGTTGAGCCTAAACGGAGGAGTCAAGAACAAGGTGACAGCCTTGACTCGAGACTTGCCCCCAAGGACACACCGAGTGGCTTGAAGATTTCTGCCACGTGATCCAGGTGTGTGAAAAGGCGGCAACACTTTTTGGCACCATTGCCGGGGATAAATCTTTTTATTCCTGAGTACGACTTTTATTTTCTTCCTTTTTTATTTTTTCTTTGTTTGATGAATGCTTAGAGTAGATCTTTAATTTTCATCTGGTGACTCCATTGACCTTTTTCCAATTTTTATTTTTACAAAGAAAAGCAAAAAATAATTTTTGTGAAAAGATTTATAAATGCTTATTTTTCTGTTTCACATGGCGACTCCATTGAAGGGATAAAACCCTGTTTTCTCATAAACTTGTGAAGTTTTGTTGTGTGTAGATGAGCCCATGCAACATGTTAAAACCTTTAAAGCTCATCTGACAGCTCCACCTTGTCAGTACAAGGTTTAGTCGTCATATCAAATGCACACTATTAATTTTTGATATGGATGAATTAAAGGAGAAATGTGGTGCCCGGTTAACCAAAATTTTTCAGCCTATCGATTTCTCAAACATCCCGGGTTTTCCTAACTTTTGTAATGATTGTGAGGATGCATACAAATGGCTTCCGAAATTTCATGGAAATTATGGTGATTCGACAATCTGGCATGTCAAATCTTTCCTTCAGTTGATTGTTGACTTCAATATTCTTCATGAAGACAATATGATGGAAATATTTGCTCGTACTTTTTGGGGTGAGGCCGGTTGTTGGTTTTATCAAGGCCTTCCTGATAAATGCATAACTTCTTTTCCAAGCTTCCTTTGGATGTTTTTAGAGAAGTGGCATGATGGTAGGGGTAGTATGAATGGTTTAAAAAAGTTCCTTGAAAAGATCTGTACCTTCTACCTATCTAGGACAGAGTATCACACGGAAACATATGATGGACATTTTTCCATGATACAAAGTATTGAAGACTTGGAATCACTTCTTGAACATTTAAGTAAAGAGGAGGTCCATGATACTCCCATAAAAAATCATCGTGGTAGTTATTTAAGAAAGGAAGCAATTAGGCATCTTCTTAAAGAAAATGAGGTATCTCCCAATACACAGCAAGATTCTGAGGAAGGGAAAATCCAAGATGATCATATTGAATAGCTCCAGGAGGAGCCTATGATGGAACACATTGTTGAAGACTCTCCTCATGTCACCATAGCTGAAGACATTGGAGATTTGGTGTATTCTCAAGTGTGTTGCAATGCTGATACCTTTCCAGAAATCCCTCTTGAGAAATCCACTGAGCAACACATACCAAGTGATCCCATTGAACATGTCCAAAAGTTTTCCTTGATTGAAGATAATATTGAAGATCCTCTTCATGAT
>LPNX011089444.1:55415-85626 GCA_001517045.1 Pseudotsuga menziesii
CCACATGTGTGGACTCTCCTGGTTGCTCTATGGGCCGGTGTGGCAGTGTATGGGTTGATGTGTCAACCATATCAGGCCCCTGGTTGACAAGTAGGCTCATTCCAGCTTCAGTTGTGCATTGATGAACTCTTCATCAGTTGATTTCACTTGATTCCATGAGGAATTGCGCCCCCCCTGGGCTAGATGGCCTGCAAATTGTATAAATCCTGCTTGAGGCTCCCTCTTCCAAGCTAGTCAGAGCTAGACTGAAGGACTTGCCATTGTAACTATGTACTAATTTTCATTTGTTGAAATAAAGAGAAGCTTTGGAGGCTCAATTGTGGAGTACCTTTCATGTGTGGATTGCCATTGTCTTGCTGCATTCGAGGTGAAACTGCTATTTTTCCAATTTTTTGCACTTAATTATTGACTGCCTGAATGGTTTCTGAAATCATAAGGATATATCATTGTAAGTAAGCTTACTTACTTTCTATTTTCTGCATATGTTTGAATGAGTTAATACCTGCATGTTAAATAAGGTTATTTGCATACTGTATCATCCCTTTCTCATATGTATCTTCAGATCTGATAGTTCTGTCTGCAGGAGTTGTGTTGTAGCTTACAGGTTTTCCGTGGCTGGAAGATCCGTGGTTCAGGTTTGATTCCATTAATTTCCAGCAGAGATTGCTAAGATCGTGCCCCTCATTGCTTCTCTACCAAGTTCCCTCAGCAGATTTGTCTCAACAACAAGCACCTTTCTTCACCTTTCTCTCCTTTAAAAATTATTAAACTTTCCTCAAAATGGTTACTTTAAAGGATTCTTATTAATCTGATCTATCTCATCAGGAAAAACACACATAGATCTGATCAGTAAGATCCCTCCTTTATTCTAGATCTTAGTTCTATTTTGCTCATAAAGTTCAAATTCAAGAGATCTAGCTAAAAGTACCTTAGTCTCGCAAGTAATTTAGTGAAAATTCATAGCTTGCTATTAAGGTAGTTTCATTTGCTGTTAAATAAGTGTAATATTCTACAATATCAGTGATTTTAATTGGCTACGCAAACAGCAGGCCCAGATTCCAAGGAAAGCTTGCTTTCTTTGGTTCCTTTTTCGTCGATTTAGCTAGTTTAATTTCATTACTTTTTGAGATAAAGTAGGCTGACCCAAAGGTACTCTTAAAGTGCTTTTGGTCATTTTTTATTCTAACCTTCTCACTGTCCTTTAGCAGGTCTGACAGAGAACAACAGAAGCTGCTGTCGAAAGTGGTTTTTGGAGCACTCAAATCCCCCTAGGGGTCTCCCTTTTGTCACAAAAATTCTTAAATTTTTTGTATAACTGTAAGATCTTGGTTTCATCCTGTATAAGGACCAAGAAGAAGTTATATATCATTCCTCTAATATTTTTACCATTAATAAATAAATTTTCCTTTGGAATAGGCTCTTTCGAGCCCATTCCCCATCCCCCTTGGGGGGATTCGCGTCGGTGCCATTTTCATCATTTTTCTGCTTATTTCCTTTTTACTAGAATTGATTTGATTTGCAGGGTAGTATATTTTATCTTGTTTTTAATTCCATATTCCATATCTTACTTTCAAAAGTAATCATAATACTTACCCCACGATTTCCCGAGTGACCCGAAAGGGGAAAGAGATTCGTGGTAGGATTAATCAGAAAACCAGATTTGTGTAGTTTTTTTAATTTTTCTATCATTTGTTTATCAGCAGCTTTAAAATTAACCCCTCCTCTATTCCCCAATTGAGATCCACTTGGATCGAAAGAGGTTCTTGGAGGCTTTTCTTTTAAACAAGAACACATCTCTTAAAAACTTATTAAAATTTACAAGATTCCAGTGTGTATGCTCTGCACTTGGCTGCGGTTCATCTGATCAGTCAAGCTGTATCAAAAGCACTTGGGTGACTAGCATAATTAGGACTCACCTTTCCCAATTAACAAACCATCAGGTGAAAATCCAACACCTCGATCAAACCTTTACGGTGGTAAAATACCCAAAGGAAGCGGGAACCTACTGAAAAGTGACCTCGGTGCGCCGATCTCTGTCACACCCTAATGGGTGCATTATGAACATAGCCCCAGAGACTCCATTTCAGCCCACATATTCCTTGCAGGTAGCCGTGTAGGTTTTGTTTTGGACATACTCCAAGTACTCTCGGGTATATCTGGAGTCCCCCTTTTAGCCTAATTTAATCAATTCATACTTCAATTTTAACTTAAAACATACCAAGATGCAATCGCAAAACATTTACTCCAAGCACATGCAAGCACATTGATCTCTTTGATTTGACTCCATTATTAAGGCACTGGTCATTTTTGCTTCATATATATATTGTTTATCATCTTTGTGCTTTCATGTGTTATTTTTGTATCTTGTCATCTTCAATTGTTTATAGTTAAAATATTTGAACTCCTAAGTGACTGATTTAGTTAAACATCACCACACTAAGTAATCATCCTTAGTAACTCAATAGGGTCTACCCCCCTTGGCTCCATTAGGAGTTGAGCCTAAACGGAGGAGTCAAGAACAAGGTGACAGCCTTGACTCGAGACTTGCCCCCAAGGACACGCCGAGTGGCTTGAATATTTCTACCATGTGATCTAGGTGTGTGAAAAGGCGGCAACAAGCACACTGAAATTCAAGTAATATACATATATACAAGATACTATCCAAGAGAGATCTAGGCATAGTACCTCTTTAGGTACAACCCATTACAAGGTTGTCCTAAAGGGATTCCATCATAGTCTACGAGCTCTTAGGCCCCTTTCTCTAAAACTTTGGAAATAATGAAAGGACCGTACCACATGGATTCAAACTTTCTTTTCCCTAGTTTGTCTTATCTCTAATCATAAGTCAAAACTAGGTCAACCTCGTTAAAGGCACGAGGTTGGAAAAACTTGTCATACTATGCCTTAATGCATTTCTTGTGTGCCTCATTAGCTAAGGCAACATCTCTCCTAGTTTTGTCAAGGTTGTTCAAGTACAAAAATCTCTCTTCCTCTGCGGAAGTGTTTGGGAGAAGTTCGACGGAAAGTTTCAAGGATGGAATCTGACATTGAACCGGCAAGACAACTTCAAGTCCATAGACAAGATGGAAAGGTGTGAAAGCAGTAGATGTTTTCACTAAAGTTCTGTAAGCCCAAAGAGTGGAGAAAATGATATGGTGCTAGTTGGATTTGTGGTCTACAACCATTTGACAAAGCATCATTTTCAAAACTTTGTTAATGGAATCTACCTGACCATTAGCTTATGGATAATAGGGCGTAGAGTTTTCATGACGAAAACCTAGCTTGGCACTTAGTTCCTCCATCATTTGATTATAGAAATGTGATCCGTGATCAGTAACTATGGACTGCGGGACTCCGAATCAAGCTATCACATGATTGAACATGAAGAGAGCGGAAGTCTTACCATCCTCTGCATATGTAGGCATGGCCTCAACCCACTTTGTAAAATAGTCAACGGATACGATGATGTAAACATGCCCCCCGGTTGAGGTAGGCTTACAATGCATATAGCCAATCCCCCATTTGGAAAATGGGACAACGACAATGATGGGGTGTAGTGGAGCAGGATGAGTGCGCTTTTTTGGATAAAAATGTTGACAGGGTGGGAATTTCTTGACATCCTAATGACAATCTTTAAAGACTGAAGGCCAGAAATAGTCAGCGTAAAGGATTTTATGGGTTGTAGCCATCCCAGATAAATGACCACCACATGCTACAGAGTGGCAATCATTCAATACTTATTTAGCTTCCTCATGGGTGAGGCATCGCCGGAGAACGGAATCGATACCACATCTATACAATGTGTCATTCAAGATGAGGTAGTATTTTGTGTGGTGACGGATACGACGATGATCGTCACAGGATAGATCTGGCTGAAATATTTGTGTTTGGAGATAAATGAGAAAATATCCATACCATGGGTCAGTAGTGCTTATCAGGAACAAGAATTCATCCAAAAATGAATCACTGGGCTTAGATTCCATTGAAGCACAGGGAAGATCACACATGAGCTCGGAAAAGACCAAGGATTTCTTTGATGTGGATTTGGAAAATTCCAGATCAGACTCTTGTAGTATGACTATCCATCGAGAGTACTTGCCCTCGAGCACTTGGCGAGTTAGGATGTAATACATAGGGTTCTGGTCTACCAATACGGTGGTTGTGCAGAGAAAAATGTAGTGAAAAAATGTTTGAACAGCAATGACCGTGGCCAATGCTAATTTCTCCATGTGTGAATATCGGGTTTCAGAATCCATAATATTCTTACTAGCATAGTAGATCACATGCTCCTGACCATCAAGATTTTCCTACACCAAAACCATAGCGATGGTAGTAGTGGAGGCAATGATATATAAGAGAAAATCCTTTGAATAATATGGGGGGTGTATCACAGGTGAATGAGTCAGAGCGTGTTTGAGATTATCAAAGGCTCGTTGGGCTTGGTCATCCCAATAGAACGAAGTGTCCTTCTTAAGGAGACGCATGTAACTATGTGTTTTCTTTGCAAAATTGCACACAAAACGATGGAGAAATTTTTCCTTCCCTTGCAAAATTTGGAGTTATAGAAGGTCGGTTGGGGATGGTAGAGTTGTAATGGCAGAAATTTTCAATGGATCTATCTGGATGCCATCTTTAGAAACCAAAAAACCTAATAGGCATCCCGTCTCAACATAAAAAAAAATTATGAGGATTGAGCCATATATTATAATGACGACATCTTAGGAAAATGTCTCTAAGATGACCAGGGTGGTCCTCCCGTCGCTATGAATGAGCAGGGAGGTTGTCAAGGTACGGTTCAACAATATGTTTTACATCGTGAAACACATAGGACATAACACGCTGAAAAGTGGCTCCAACGTTTTTTTAGCCAAATGGTAGCTTCCTATATGCAAAGGTTCCCCATGGGAAATTGAATGTCGTCTTGTGATGATCAATGTGTAAAATTTCAATCTGATTATAACTTGTGTTAGCACCGGAATCGAGCCAAAGGTTGCGGAAGGCTCACTCTTGGGTAACAGTAGAACCACTTTCAAAGAGAGATTTGGCCTTCTATCTTCTGAGAGGGATCTCTCACCAAATATTAACAATTCCAGATATATATACAAATGAAACTATACATTGTTTGTAAAATTGGTTGAAACAAAACATATCACCATTGGGCGATGGAGTCAAGATACACAACAAAAATAATCAGAATTTAAATGCAAATGATTTCAACATAGGGCCAAGGTAGCCATTCGATCACAGTCAATTTATAATTGTATGGTGGAAAGGAGGAACATGAACAGGCCATCAACACAGAGCATTGTAAGAAATGAATTCTGTATTAAGTTTAGAAGAAACTTTGGTGAATACCTGAAAAAACAGATAGAGCATAGCAAGTATGAATTCCAAGCTGTTGTATCCTAAGTCTCAGATATCAAAGACAACAAAATGGAAAGGAAAATTGAAATAACATCCACATGAGAAAGGAAATAATAGATTGTAAGTGTCAACAACACATGAATCCCTGTACGAAAAACGCCGATCTCGGCTCTACAATTATATTAAAATTCTCTTGAACAACACACACAACAAAATTACAATGGTTTCAACCCCTTATCCTTCTTCAGGAGGTATATTTATAGTAGTAGGATTCCTCTGGGAATCAAAATTCGTTACAACAGAAGGACATCATTCTAACAGCCGCTTAGGTGGCATATTGGATGCGACTTGTATGAAACGTCCAGACAATGAAATGTGGGACACAGAAAGAAAAATGCAAGAGAGCATCCCCTACTCTTGTGAGGAGGATGATGACTGTACAGACCCCTTTGAGAAAAACGGCCATTAGGGAGGGCATGTAACACCTGGAAAATCTCTCATGTACTATCATCGTTACTTCTACTGGCGTGCTTTGAGTTTGGCTAACCCATATTGGTGGATGATTCTCCATGCATCGGGACAGGGTAGGAGCACAACAACCATGTCATAAGCTTGCGCCTTGAGCTCCATTGCTTCCGGGTACGAGGACCTGGGGACCTTGGAGAATGTGATTTTAAAGTCAAACCAGAACTCGAAATCATTGGCCAACTTGTCAAAAATGACCTTCCCCGACAATGCTTGTTGCATATCTCCAAATTTGATGTGATCCAATCGACAGTGCACTAGACGGTTTTGACCCCATTGCATTAAACATACATGATGTATATATTGTAATGAATCATGGTGTGGAGCTAAAGGCAAAAGCCCCACCATCAATTTAATTGTGTTATGTTTCGGCGAATGAAATCGTTGCCGATGGTCTAGCGTGGTATACGGCATATATTAAGCTTTGTCATCATGTAAATATACATCTTTAATTAAATGAACCCAACTAGCTATGCTCACTGGAACTAAATTGAGAAGGGGCATGATTTTTGTAAGGATAAGGGGGGGGGATGTCAAACCTTGAACCAATGGGGAAAAATCCATGTGTCACCACCTTGTCTTATCCAACTACCACCATTAAAAGCTCTGCTGTTAGTTGGGGTAGTTATGGCTGGAAGTGGAGTGTGGCAGGACTGTCAGTCCTTGCCCACATGCACACTCCACCAGCAGGTTGACCCTCATGTTTTGGAAAAACACCACCGTCATTCTCTCCACTACACCACTCTTTCCCTTGTCTGTTCATCCTCACACAGGGATGGTACTCTAAGGATTTCTCACACACATGCATCTTTTCTATTGGATCTCACGCAGCCAGGAGGGGGGAGCCATTTGGGATGGCACTCATGTTTCCACAGAGTGGTATCTATCATGTTTTCCATCCAAATTCCATAGGTCTGATGACGGACTGTTGTTTTCCCCACATTGTGAACTATGTTCTCAGATACATTTTGGGACTGCTGTAGGTTGTTTTGGGAGTTGTTTTGGCCACGATAGGGCCAAGAATGTCTCAGGAGTTGTCTCCATGTCTAAGCTATAATGGCTGATTCATTGCATGCATGCAATGGTTGGTCTTTGGACTGTGTTGGGAGCAGGGATGGGGGCTTGAGTTGCTTGAGAAAATTGGTGTGTTTGGAAACCACACAGACAGAGCTAGAGGGATGGCTTTCTTCTCCACAACCCCTAAATAGCACTGGAAGAAAAGTTAGGGCCTGAGGGACTGTGTGGCAGAGAAGGGACTGATTCCTTGTGCTGGGTGTGTGTGGGTGTCTTAGAAGTCAGGATAGTTCGGGTGTAGGTGTTCCTAGCTCTATAATGAGCTCACCATATTAACATTTATCCTTTACCAATTCCTTGATGGCCTGATAAACCCGACCATGTTGGCTTGGATGTCTTGTTGATGGCCTGATAAACCCAACTGTGTTGGCTTGGCTGTGTTTTGTGTATCCTTTTCTATGTGTAAGCCTGCTTGTTCCTTATTCCTTGGATAATCATGCCTAGCTCGGGGGTGGCAGCGTTTCTGAGAGATTAAGGAGCACGCTGGCCTATGGTTGGGTGGAACGTTGCAGCGATGTAGCTGGTTGCAGAATGAGTTCTTTATAAGATAAGTAATTTTGTCTATTTTACTTCTGCAATCTTAATTACTGTTAATGAATATGATGAACATGTTGAATGCTTGTAAAATAGACAAAATTACTTATCTTATAAAGAACTCGTTCTGCAACCAGCTACATCGCTGCAACGTTCCACCCAACCATAGGCCAGCGTGCTCCTTAATCTCTCAGAAACGCTGCCACCCCCGAGCTAGGCATGATTATCCAAGGAATAAGGATAATCTTAATTACTGTTAATGAATATGATGAACATGTTGAATGCTTGTATGAATGCATGTTGCTTCCGTTGTGTATGATAAATGATCATGTATGCATGTTCTAGTTCAAGCATTTTGTTTCAGCATTTCAGTATTTTATGAATGCACATATTCATGGGGTGGGTTGCCCAGATGGTTAAGGCCATCGTAGCGTCCTCTTCGCCGGTCGGAGGGTCAGGGACGTTACAGTGTGGTATCAGAGCTTGCAGGTTGCAGCATGGACCTTTATGGGCAATGAAAGACCAACTAGTAGAGGCATGTTGCCTTTTTCCCAGGAATAAATCAGTGAATGACTGGAAAATTCACAAATTTGTCTAAGCGTTTGAACGGTCGGTTCATCGGAACACTTAGTGGGAAGGACTTCCGATGTAGCAAAGAGCTAGGCGGAAGCACACCCGACGGAGGACAATTGGGAGAAAAATTGTGGAAAATTTTCTAAGTGTTTTGGTCGTTGGCAGAAAATAGATGTTGGGTTCGTCGACACCGCGGAAGAATTTAGCGGTTTGTTAGTCCACCGTTGCGGCTGCTGTAGGGACTAAAACGCCGATACAGCGGTGTTAGTGGTTCCGATTGCTGAAAGTAGGAAAGTTTCTAAATTTGAATTAAGTGTTGAAATCATCGACAGAAAATAGTGGAAACCGGAGCCATAGTTGCGAAGGGAATCAGCCGAAGGCCACCGATATGTCGATGAAACTTAGTTGTTCGAGGCGCTAATAAGCAGCGGAGGAGTTAGGCGATTGCTCGACGAAATTCAGAAGAAGAGAAATTTTTTTCCTAAGTTTTGAGACCATCAACGATCGGCAGAAGTTAGTGGTTTGGACCACCGATGCACCGGAAGAAGGTTAGTTGATGAGACCACCGATGCTGTTGACAGAAAATAGTTGATCGAGTGCCTGCCGTTGTGGATGGCCAGACAACTATGCGTCCAACGGGTAAGGCCTCTGACCGTCGACACCATAAAGAAAGAAATTTTAAAATTTTTTCTAAGGCCCGAAATCATCAGCTATTGGAAGAAGATAGTGCTTCGAGCATTCGCCATTGCGGAAGCCTAGAGCACTAGCCTTTCAACGAGAAGAGACTGCCGATGCTGATCAGGTTATGCCTTAGTAGATTTGGCTGCCAATCGGAAGAAGATTGAAGATGGTGGGCCACCGTTGTGGCTACTAATGGAACTATTTCACCGACGAAAAGAGGAGAATTGAGCCAATCAAGCGGCGGAAAGGGAAAATTTCAAAAATTTCTCTAAGTCCTGGTGTCGTCGGCCATTGAATGAAGTTAGTGGATTGAATGTTTGTCATTGCAGCTAGCTAGTAAACTATCCTTCTGATGGATAGAGGCTTCAACCGTTGATGCCGCAGTGATTAGTACTTCCGCCAGCCGATGAGAAGAGAATTTGAAAATTTTGTTTAAGTATAAGGTTGTTGAAAATTTATTGAGGATTGGATCATCGATCAGGTATGTTAAAGGTTTGAGAATCCGCCGTTGCATCTTCTTAGCTGACTATCTTGCCGATGAACTTGTCCTCCAGTCGCCGATGCCGAAGCAGTAATGAACAGTAACCCCGGGCGGCAGCAACAAACAGTGGATGACCGACGATGGATAGGGGAAGTTTTCACTGATAGGAAAGAAAAGGATCGGAGAAAAATAGTTGATTGGGTTTCCACCGTTGCGGACACATAGAGGACTGAGAGTCCGATGCCACAGTGGGATGACGTTCCGACCGCCGACAAAACTATGATCCACAAAAATTATAAGGGGATTGTTGGCCACCATTGTGGAATGATAGACCACTGCAGGCCCGATACGTGGAAGGAATTAGACAAGAAACTCACTGATCGAAAGTCTAGATGTTTGCCTATGGAAACGGTAGGAAGATCACTTTCCGCCATTGTGACTGCAAAAAGGACTATGCACCCGATGCACAGTGGTTTTGCTCGCCGATGCAGATCAGAAATCTAGTTGTTTTGACCATTGTAGAATCGGAAAAATAGCTGGGAAGAGATTTCAGTAGACTATCCGTGGTCATAGAGTTGAATATGAAATGGAGAAAATTCTATGTTTTGGCATAATTGTTGTTTTATAAAATTTCCAGAAGAAAAGGTAAGTAGTTTTAATTTATGATTAATGTTATGCATCTAACAGTTTGCTACTAACACATTTGCAGAACTTTAGATAAATTCCAAGAGCAGTACTCCAGAGAGAACAGTGTGGTAAAGCCAGAGGTGGTTCAATCATGGGAACCCATGATGGGTATGATGCTTTGGATTCTTATGAGCTAGTAGAAGATGCCATGGGAGAAAATGTCCGTAATGGAAATGATGACATTGAGTCCAAGGGAAGGAGATTCCAAGAGACACCGTCAGATGTTGCAGCCACCATGAGAAGCTTGATTAAATCCCAGGAAGAGCAGCAGCAGTTGAATGCTGCAATGTTGCAGAGTTTGACAGACTTGCAGAGAAAGATAGACTCTATATGAGATACAACAAGACCAGAGGGCAGCAAGAGCAGTACTAGGAGAAGGAGAAGGACTTCTAGTGGGTCATCTGATTCAAAAGAATCCAGCGGGGATTCAATTTCTTCTTCTCATAGAAGAAAAAGAGAAAGACACCATAGGGATCACTCTTGGGATGAATTTAAGAAAGCTAAACCTCCTTCATTTGATGGTGAAGTAAAGACTGGACAAGAGGCTAAAGCTTGGCTTCTTGGGATAAAGAAGTACTTTCAGGTGCATGACTATTCGGGAAACATGAAGGCAAGATTTTCCATATTCAATCTGAATGGAAGAGCATCCATTTGGTGGGAACACTTCAAGCAAGTAAAGAGGATCAGTGAAAGGAGACTTAAGTGGAAATAGTTCAAGAAGTATTTCAAGCAGAAATACCTCTCTGACAGGTATTATGATGACAAGATTAAGGAGTTCCATGAGCTGAGATTGGGACAACGGACCATAGAAGAATATGCAAATAAGTTTTTGGAGCTGTTGAGGTATGTTCGGTACATCAGAGATGAAAAAGTGAAGGTCCAACATTTTCTGAGTGGATTGCCTCAGTCTTACAAAGATAGAATCAAGTTTTATGAACCTAGAACTCTTGAGGAAGCAATAAGGAAGGCTAATTATTGCTATGAGCAAAGAAAAGGTAAGCCAGATTACCATAAGGCATGGAAGGACAAGAAGAACAAGAAGTTTGACCAAAGAAAGAAGGGTTTCAAACCTTCTAACTTCAGGAATCAGCAGAAGCAGCCATCCCAAGCTGCGAGTAAACCAGTTGGAGTGACAGGAGAAAAGCCTAAGGATCCACTCCAATGTTGGAAATGTGGAGGACCCCACATGCACAGAAATTTTCCACTTGAGAATGAGAGTGTAAGGCCAATTTCTAACATTCAAGAAGCAGAAATAGTGGGTCAAGTAGCAAGGGCAGTCCCTAGGATCTATCCAGCACTGGAGGACTGCCAAGCAGATCACTAGTCAACTGTGGTTGAAGTAGCAGGTAAGATTGTCGAGCAAACTATTTCTATTTTTATTGACCCTAGTTCTACTCACAGCTACATTACTCCTAGAGTAGTGGAGATTTGTGCTTTTAAGAAAGTAAAGCATAGGAAGTATTGGTTAGCTCAGCTAGCCACTGGAACTAAGAGAAAAGTCAATGAAGTGGTAGAGAAATGTTCATTGGTCATGGATGGATTGGTCACTTGTGTAGATATTAATGTTCTATTGCTTGGTTCCTATGATGTTCTCATTGGAATGGATTGGTTAGAAGCTCATAGAGTGAAACTTGACTGTTATAATAAGACTTCTGAATGCATGAATGAAGAAGGGAACCTAGTAGTTGTGAAAGGTATTCCAAAGGTGATTTCAGTAAGGCAGGTTTCAGCAATGCAGTTAAAGAAGTTCTGTAGGAAGGGTTTCCAGTTGTATGCAGCTCATATTTTGGAGACATCAGGAGATGAAAATCCTAGGTTGGAGGAATATCAGGTGTTATAGGAATTCAGGGATGTGTTTCCTGATGAGATTCTAGGGATTTATCCAAAGAGGGACATTGACTTCACTATTAAACTTGTTCCAGGAGCAACTCTAGTGTCCAAAGCACCCTACGGGATGAGTACATCAGAGATGCTAGAATTGAAGATGCAACTGCAAGAGTTGTTGCAAAAGAAGTATATCCAGCCAAGTGTGTCTCCTTGGAGAGCATCGGTTCTGTTTGTAAAGAATAAAGATGGTACACTCAGGTTGTGTATTGATTACAGACAATTGAACAAGGTTACTGTGAAGAATAAATATCCTTTGCCTAGGATTGATTACCTCTTTGATCAAATGAGAGGAGCACAGGTATTTTCCAAGATTGACTTGAGGTCTGGTTACCATCAGGTTAGAATCAAGGATGAAGACATTCATAAGACAACCTTCAGGACAAGGTATGGACATTATGAGTTTGTAGTGGTGCCATTTGGCCTCATAAATGCACCAGCTACATTTATGTGCCTTATGAATAGTGTCTTCAATAGGTATTTGGACAAGTTTGTTCTTGTTTTCCTTGATGATATTCTTGTTTATTCTAAGACTGAGAAAGAGCATGAAGAGCATTTGAGTTTGACATTGAACTTGCTTAGGGAGCACCAGTTGTATGCAAAACTAAGCAAGTGTGACTTCTATAGAGATAGAATTCAGTACTTGGGTCACATTATCTCAGAGGAGGGTATATCTATGGGCCCTAAAAATATTGAAGCCATTATGAATTGGCCTACTCCAAGAAATGTGACGGATGTAAGATCTTTTATGGGACTTGTAGAATACTATAGGAGGTTCATTGAGGGATTCTCCAAAGTTGCACATGCCATCACTTCTTTTCAAAATAAGGGGGTGAAGTTCGAATGGACATCGAGGTGTGAAGAAAGCTTCCAGAAGTTGAAGAGTCTTCTCACTAGTGCACCAGTATTGAAAGTTGCAGATCCAAAGAAAGATTTTGTGGTGTGTACCGATGCATGAAGACAAGTGCTTGGAGGAGTCCTTATGCAGGAAAACAATGTGATATGTTATGAGTCAAGAAAAGGTGAAGGAACATGAGAGGAACTATGCTACTCATGATCTAGAGCTTGCAGCCATAGTACATGCTCTCAAGATGTGGAGACATTACTTGATGGGAAGGATATTTGAGCTCAGAACAGATCATTGTGGTCTGAAGTATTTGTTTGATCAGCCTACTCTGAATTCTAGACAAGCGATATACATGGAATTTTTATGTGAATTTGATTTTGAGATCAAGAACATAAAAGGGAAAGAAAACAAGGTAGATGATGCACTTAGCAGGAAGATGCAAGAAATGCATGTGGCATCTCTTAGCATTTGCCAATCAGATTTGAAGCAGCAGATTGTTAGTCATGCTGCTGGAGATGAATTGTAAGAGCAGGTAAAAGAAAAATTGCAACAACAAATTCTTGAGAAGAGGTATGAGGGATATAAATTGGAAGAAGATGGACTTCTCACTTATAAAGGTAGAATTTATATTCTAGATGTAGCAAGTTTGAGGAGAGCTGTTATGGATGAAATCCATCAAGCTCCGTATTCTAGTCACCCGGGATATCAGAAGACAATTGCTACAGCTAGAAAGCAGTACTTTTGGCCCAGAATGAAAAGGGATATGGCTGAGTTCATTTCAAGATGTATGAAATGTCAACAGGTAAAGGTTGAGCATCAACACCCTGCACGTTTGTTGCATACTTTTCCAGTTCCAGAATGGAAATGGGAAGTTATTTCCATGGATTTTATTACAGGATTGTCGATGACTTGGAGACAACATGATTCCATCATGGTTGTGGTGGACAAGTTGAAAAAGGCAACACATTTTATACCGGTTAAGTCTACTCATAAAATATATGACATTGCAAAGATCTTCATGAAGGATATTTTCAAATTGCATGGATTGCCTAAGGCAATAGTCTCTAACAAAGATGTCAAGTTTACTTCCAACTTTTGGAAGGGGTTGTTTGCAGATTTGGGCACAAAGCTAAACTTCAGCACTGCATACCATCCTTAGATGGATGGGCAGATAGAGAGAGCTAATCAGGTGCTTAAAGACATGCTTCACATGTACGTAATGGACAAACCAACCAAGTGGGAATATTACTTACACTTGGTAGAGTTTGCTTATAACAATGGACAGCAGGCATCCTTGGGGATGAGTCCATATGAAGCTTTGTATGGGAGAAGGTGTAGGACACTTGTGACTTGGGATAATCCAGTGAACAAGATTGTGCTTGGACTAGAATTGCTCAGGGAAATGGAGCAAGAGGTTGTAAAGATTAGGCAGAATCTGAAAGCAGCACGGGACAGATAGAAAAGCTATGCAGATAAGCATAGGGTGAATAGGGAATTTAGTGTTGGGGATCATGTTTACCTCAGAGTGAGGGCAAGGAAGAGTTCCTTGAATATTGGAAGTTGTGCCAAGCTGTCACCAAGATATTGTGGGTCGTTTGAAGTGATTGAAAGAATAGGGCCCGTTGCATATAGAATTGCATTGCCTACTAGCACTAGGGCTCATAATGATTTTCATGTTTCTTTACTTAAGAAATATGTACATGATCCTAACCATGTGATAAATTGGGATGTGATTCAGGTGGGACCCGAGGGAGAGTTCCAAATAGAGCCAATGTGCATCCTCGACAGGAAGGTCACAATGCTCTGGAAATGGGCCATAGGGCAGGTAAAGGTGCAATGGGAGCACTACGGACCTGAAGAGGCTATGTGGGAGCTGGAGGATGCCATGCAGTTGGCACATCCATTTTTGTTCAATTTTGTAGAACACTGAGGCGTTAACAGTGTAGCATTTTGTTCAATTTTGTAAAGCACTAAGGACAATGCTATTGAAGGGGGAGGGGAATGTAACACCCCAGTTTTGACCCCGTTGCATTAAACATGCATGATGTATATATTGTAATGAATCATGGTGTAGAGCTAAAGGCAAAAGCCCCGCCATCGATTTAATTGTGTTATGTTTCGGTGAATGAAATCATTGCCGATGGTCTAGCATGGTATATGGCATATATTAAGCTTTGTCATCATGTAAATATACATCTATAGTTAATGAACCCAACTAGCTATGCTCACTACAACTAAATTGAGAAGGGGCATGATTTTCCTAAGGATAAGGGCGGGATGTCAAACCTTGAACCAATGGGGAAAAATCCATGTGTCACCACCTTGTCTTATCCAACTACCACCATTAAAAGTTATGCTGTTAGTTGGGGCAGTTATGGCTGGGAGTGGAGTGTGGTAGGACTGTTAGTCCTTGCCCACATGCACACTCCACCAGCATGTTGACCCTCATGTTTTGGAAAACGGCCACCGTCATTCTCTCCACTATGCCACTCTTTCCCTTATCTATTCATCCTCACGCAGGGATGGTAGTCTGAGGATTTCTCATGCACATGCATTTTTTCTATTGGATCTCACACAGCCAGGAGGGGGGAGCCATTTGGGATGTCACTCACGTTTCCACATAGTGGTATCTAGCATGTTTTCCATCCGAATTCCAGAGTTCTGATGACAGACTGTTGTTTTCCCCACATTGTGAACTGCATTTGTGGATACATTTTGGGACTATTGTAGGTTGTTTTGGGAGTCGTTTTGGCCATGATAGGGCCATGAATGACTCATGAGTTGTCTCCCTATCTAAGCTGTAACGGCTGATTGATTGCATGCGTGCAATGGTTGATCTTCGGACTGTGTTGGGAGCAGGGATGGGGGCTTGAGTTGCTTGAGAAACCTGGTGTGTTTGGAAACCACACAGATAGAGCTAGAGGGATGGCTTTCTTCTCCACAACCCCTGAATAGCACTAGAAGGGAATTCAGGGTCTGAGGGACTGTGTAGCAGAGAAGGGACTGATTCCTTGTGTTTGGTGTGTGTGGGTGTCTTAGAAGTCAGGCTAGTTTGGGTGTAGGTGTTCCTAGCTCTATAATGAGCTCACCATCTTAACATTTATCCTTTCCCGATTCCTTGATGGCCTGATAAACCTGACCATGTTGGCTTGGCTGTCTTGTTGATGGCTTGATAAACCCAACTGTGTTGGCTTAGCTGTGTTTTGTGTATCCTTGGCTATGTGTAAGCCTGCTTGTTCCTCATTCCTTGGAGAATCATGCCCAGCTCGGGGGTGGAAGCATTGTTGAGAGATTAAGGAACACGTTGGCCTATGGTTGGGTGGAACGTTGTAGCGACGTAGCTGGTTGCGGAATGAGTTCTTTATAAGATAAGTAATTTTGTCTATTTTACTTCTACAATCTTAATTACTGTTAATGAATATGATGAACATGTTGAATTCTTGTATGAATGCATGTTGCTTCCGTTGTGTATGATAAATGATCATGTATGCATGTTCTAGTTCAAGCATTTTGTTTCAGCATTTCAGTATTTTATGAATGCACATATTCATGGGGCTGGTTTCCCGGATGGTTAAGGCCATGGTAGCATCCTTGTTGCCGGTCGGAGGGTCGGGGACGTTACAATTCTCAACGCATCGAGACAGTGTAAGGGCGCAACAACCATGTTGTAAGCTTTCTCCTTGAGCTCCATTTCTTCTAGGTACGAGGCCCTGGGGACCTTGGAGCATGTGAATTTAAAGTCAAACCATAACTTGAAATCATTGGCCAACTTGTCAAAAATGACCTTCCCCGACAATGCTTGTTGCATATCTCCAAATTTGCTGTGATCTAATCGACAATGCACTAGGCATTCCTTATACTCCTTTTGAGACATTAAAGGACCCATTTCTTCCTAGAAAAAAGGGAACCCCCTGTTCATCAATGGTCTAAACAGCTTGACGACCTCTCGGACTTTGTGCTCTGTAACCTCTATTTTGGCTTGTACTGTCTCCATCGTCCTCTGTTTGGCTATTACCTTTTTGGCTTTAGAGACAACAACGACCCTATTTTGAACACCGTATCTGTTAGTGGCCTTGTCTAACAAGGAGCTCAGGAAGGTTACGACACTCTCTGCGGTCTCCAAAGGCTTTTTGTTCACTTCAGCCGCTACTACCTGGACTTGTTTCCTGGCTTCTCTCATAGCAATTTATAGATATTCAATAACATCGAGATAGGTTCAGAACTTGTCAGCTTCTATGATTATCTGGTCCCATATCATATGCCTTATGCCTTGTAAGGCAAGTTTTCCTATCACTTGTTGGCTCAACTTATCATTTTGTTGATTCAATTCTCGACACTTTTCTTCGGCCCTTTCTATACCTTGTTTCTCTTTGACTCTTTCCTTTTCCAATTCTTTGACCTGTTCCTTCAGTTTAATGAGATCGGTATCTTTTAGGCCTATCTGGTACATTGATTTGGAGAGGGAGCTAGTGTCTAATTCTCCAGTCATACCTGTGGACTAAATTGCCTTCTCTGTGTTCCTGCTCTTAAGCTCACTTTCCTTTGTTGCTAGTTTAGCTTTCAACTTTACTTTGCTATTCCTTAGGAGCTGGATATCTGCTTCCCATTGCCTCCCCTTTTCTTCGAGCTTCAGTAGCTTAGCCCTGCAATCAGTGAGCTCAGAATTCAATGCCACTTTCTCCCTTTCGAAGTCAGCCAGTTCATTCGATTGAGCAAGCTGGGTGCAGGGGATTATTAATTTATTTTTCAAAGTCTGTATCTCTTTATCTCTGTGATCGAGCATTTTCTAGACCAAACTCCCTTTCTACGTAGATCCCTCCATCTGTATAGCTTCTTTCTGTAAGTTGTTGATTTGGGCCTTTAGTGCTTTAATCTCCACTCTCTACTTTCTTAAAAGATTCAAAGTTTTCACTTTACTATCCTCTGACTTGGATAGTTGTATGGTAGCTTTAAGCAGTTTGGTATTCGGTATATCTCTAGTCTCTTTGTTCAGGTTTATGATGTCGAAAGTGGGAACCTTTGAGAGGCTTACATTGAACTTAGACACCTTGCTCCCCACTGCCAAGGCTAAGCTGAGAGTATCAGTCGCATGATCCCTTACAATTTTTAGTGCCACATTGGGCCGAGGAAACCGCGAGGCTTCACAGTATAGTTCTGCTATCTCCTCAAAGGTCTTGTCAGCCCTTTCTTGGTAAGACCTCGGCCATTCCTCTTTGGACGCATGCTCGTTCGAAGTCTGTCCATCGAATACATACTCTTGTATTTGAAATTTGGCTACCTCGGGTTCCACCTGTTACTGTACCTTTAATAAATTATTCTTCTTTGACTGTCCCTTTTTATCCTACACCAATTGCTGTCAGGGTTCCACTTTCTATTTCTTGGGCGTGCTGGCTGTTATAGTGGATTTCACCACTCTAGGTGAATCACACTTTGTATGGCCTTCCCCTGTCTCGTTGCAGACTCTTTAGACCCCATGGACCATATTTTATCCTTTGATGTTTCCTTGATCATCCCTAAAACTATATAAAAAATGATATATGCATCTTTTTACCCGATAAACACGTACATACGCGGGTTTGACCCCTATAACCGCGTACATCAAGATGTGTGCATAATCCAAATCATTTTGGAGTTTTCCTTGACATGGATCTGACTCATTTGACTCCTGGCCTTCCATATGCCTTGAGATCGCTCGGATTCGACCCTTCATTATCCATTGTGAATCTATATAAGGAACCCCTTGGTACATTGAAGGCATATAGTGAGATTGAAAGCAACGAAACTATAGTCCATTGTTGCCGGAATTTATGCTTGAGTCTGCATCCCTTTGTCCCTTTGGAGCACTGTTGTGTTCTTCCCAAGCTTGCCTTTTGCTAGTGAGCTTGCTATCGTGAGATGGAGGATTGAGGTGGTGGAGGCCCAAGTGGGGGATTCAGTTTCTCCGGTTCGCAGACGTGCCGTCAAAGGTTGTATCTATCTTGTAATCTCTGATTTATATTAATAAGAACTATCTTTTCCTGTCCAATGATGTGTATTTGATTGAATATTGTATCCATTGGAATATGTCAAATGCTTTTGCATTATTGATTATATATGCTAGAATAAATCTAACACCATGATATATAGTATGCTTGTATTGTTTACTTGTTGTTGAGGAAGTGTTATATCAATTCAAGATGAAGATTGGAAAGCTCAACGGGGATCTACTTCAACCTTCTGGAATAAGGTACGAGGTGTGATCCTTTAGTGTTAGACATTTTATTTCTATTGCATATTGGGAAAGATTGATTTCTGGAGTCAAAGATGTCTGTTGTGGTACCCCAAGCCATAGGAATTTCTCTCTGTAACAGAATTGGCGACTCCGCTGGGGAGTTCCTAGTAGTTGTACTTTGCATTGTACTTGCATTAGATCTAGATTTGCTTTGGAGTACTAGTTGGGACTTCATATAGGAAAAATTTGCATTCATCATTTGAAGAAGAATTGTGCATTTCATGTAGTAGCATACCTTGTTTATATGGACACAATGAATTTGCATTGATTGTTACGGTGTGCATTTTACTTCATGTTGCGTCATAACACCACTAGTTGCATGACCATATCCTATTTTTGAGTAATAAAGCCAACTAAAATCAACGCTAATTAAAATGAATTACACTCTTTTCTTTTCTAGGGTGCACCAACAAACTTAGGTTTTAGGATCTTGGAATAGTTCATTGTAAGTTAATTCTCCAAGATCACTAAACAACAACATCTAGGTGTCTGTCCAGGGAGTGTGTGAAATCCTTGGTATAACCATCGTTCTCAGGATCCTCCTCTCAAATGGGAGTTAAGCACGAGGCAGTGTGAGTGGTTATTGATTGGGATGACCCATAGTCATAACTGAGTAGCATCAGAGATATTTCCAGGATTGTATTCGTATCTGGGGGCTCTTTCGAGAGTTTCGGGCTTTTCTACCCTGCCCATACGGTCAATCCCGCCTGCGACTGTCCTCCTGAGCTTTGATTATATTGAGGTGACCTTAGTGACCTTACCTAGGATATTGAGGGGGTACTTGTAGAGGTTATTCTGTAGGTGTACCGGCCAGGTTGGGGTCGGACAGGACAATCGCTTTACGCATTGAAGCTGAGGGCCACAATAATTGGTTACGTATCTCCACTTGTTGTGTATGGGAGTCTCAGGCCTCTCCTAGGCGAGACATACCTGCTTCATTCGGGAGCTCACTTATCTAGCCCTTGTTTGCTTGCATTTGGCTTTATAGTTTATTAGTGATTGCCCTGTGCATGCTAGTTGGCCTTGGGTTTACGTAAATAGAGAGTCTTTGCTTTTTGTTGAGTCATTGTGGATTCGAGTGCGGTTCCACACCGTTCTCGTCGGTTAGTAGGAATTCCTCCTTCCACTTCTCCTCCTCCTTTGGGAGAGAGACCTAGAAAGTCTAGGCGGATTATGTCACACACTGATTCACACACCATGGAGGATCATTCAGAGACTATTCCTGAGCCACCTCCTCTCCTTCGTGTTGACGATGGGGAATTTACTCCTACATACGATCCTTCACCTGACCTAGCTAAGTTCGGTCCTTTGATTTCCCAGATAGGATCTTTGCACGATAGACCTACTCACTCTAGGGCTAATTCCCCGTTGACACATTACCGGTATGGAATGCCGAAAGATGCCGAGACTCACTTTGAACCTCCTAGCACTAGCTACGGTAGTTATGCTACGACTGGTTTTCCTATGCACGATTTGACATTTCATGTCGAATCTGACTTTGAGCCTAGCACTATTCCTGGGGGAAATCCCATTCCTTACCTTGCGAAGAGGTTTGGGATTACTAGTCACATTGCACCTTCCATCCCAGTGGTGGAAGCTCCATTGCACCCCCCTCCTAGGTCTAGGGTTAGTGATCCGATTAGGATACCAGGTCCGAGATGGGTGACGATAGGTGGTAGTACATATCTTATTACTCAGATTCCTTCGTCCTCGGTTTCGAGTTCTTCAAATGTACATCCTCCACCTTATCCACGTGGTCCTTCGAGCCGATATATGGCTACGAGTCAGATCCATACTGCGGTTACTAGGCCGATTGTGTCTCAAGTTCATATACCACTCGCTGATTCAGGAGGCTATATTCCCGCTCATAGTGGTCAGCTTGTTACATCAGGAAAATATATACCTACTTCTGGTATGTATGTTCCCCCTTCCAGAGCTTATCTTCCTACCTACGGAGTGTCCCATGGGACATTGCATGTGATGACCTATGGACCTTATTACGGTCCGCAGTATGGATAGGTTTCTTCACCTTACGGGGGCGGGTATCAACAACCTGCTTACTCTCCTAATTATGGCTTCATAGCTCCTACAAGTCAAGGTCCACCTTACTATGGTACTTCCACATCAACTTATACAGGTCAGACAGGAGGAGGACACTGTGGCCAAGGCCATGGTGGTGCTCAAACCTATGTGAACCAGGGAGCGGTTCATCGACCTCATCATCTTAGGCTCCCTTTCCTCATGACGCTTAACCTTCCTGACTTATCGAGACTTACGAACGATCCCGTGGCTCATGACCCGGATTGGGTAGTTGTCTCTACCAAGCTTCCTTCGGACATACCTAAGTTTGAAGGAAAACCGGGAGAGGATCCGAGCGAACACGTTACCACATTTCACCTTTGGTGCTCTTCGAATTCGTTACATCAGGACTCAGTCCACTTGAGACTATTTCAACGCACTTCTTTATTGCAATATATTGCGAAGGATGTTTCTACATCCGGAGTGCAGAATGAGGAACAAGCAATATTTAGGGCGCAGGAACTGGACTTGATTTATGCTCAGTCCGGTTTGTTGTATGAGATTATTCCCAACGCTCCTCGTTCTAGTTTCGATCCCAAGGTCAAACCTAGACCACATGCCGATGGCATTGTGGGTTGTGCAAGTGCGAAACCTGCAGATTCGGTTGAAAAACAAGTTAGTCAATTGTCGCTCAACCAGTCTACTTCGGGACAAGCTATGGCTTCGTCTCAACCCACCCAAATGGCGAGTGTACTTTCTGTGCAATCGTCGAACCAGAAGGGTAACCAGCAACCCGGACGGAATAGAAAAAAGGGTAAGAATAATAATTGAAAGGGTGGGAATAGGAATGAGAATGCTTCCAATAATGACAAGAACGGTCAGAACGCTGGTGGGGACAAGCAAGTGAAACGTAAGGTTAAGTTCCCTTGCAAGCTATGTAAGGATGATCACCTCACTTACTTGTGCCCTAGAATTGATGAAGCTTCAAGACTCTTAGCACAAGGCCCAGCTGTGCTAACGAACCCTTTACCGCATAACCAGAGTATGAACTCGAAGTCCCAGGAGCAATCTAGTGAGAACAATCCACCAGAGGCTAGTGCTTGTGGGTGCATTAATATGGTCCGTGCTACCAAGGTTGTGACTCATGCGAAAGATTATGGATCGTCACAACCCAACCCAGGCAAAGAACCCGATCCACTAGGAACTCCTTTGCGCATTGATAAACCTACGGATAAACCTAAGGCTACACCTCGCATTCCTAAGGGGGTACTTAAGCGCTTGGGGAATAATCCAAATGCCCGAGCCGCCTAGAATTATTCAGTTGTCGAGGATTTGGGCCATACTCCTTGTGCGATGTCTACATTGGAAGTGCTTCAGAGTTGTCCTTCGCAAAGGAAGGCTTTTCTTTCTGCTCTTGGTGTGAACGGTGATGATTCTTTCTCAGTGATCAAATTTGAAACCGCAGGTCATCAGCCTCGCTAGCCCTACTATGTGTCGCTTTTGGTACACGTAGAATGTCTTAATATGATTGTCAAGTGCACTGTGATTGACGAGGGTGCTACTACATCTGTGATGTCTTTGTCCTGTTGGAAGGTCTTGGTTCTCCTAAGTTGTCAAAGTCAACGACTATGTTAACTACTTTTGATGGGAGATATTTTAGGCCGCACAAAATCATTCCATCCCTTAAATTCCATTTGGGAGGGAAGACCGTTGCGATAGAGGTTGAGGTGGTTGATGCGCCCCTCGACTACAATCTCTTGCTGGGTCGGAACTGGATGTATAGTATGCAAGCCGTTGCTTCTTCCGTGTTTCGCGTTGTATGCTTTCCTCATAATGGGAAGATTGTAATGATTGATCAAATGACATTCAAGAATTCCCCTATTACTACATCTTCGGGAGCTTCGTTCCCGGTCGTTGAACACTCTCAGCCGGCAACTGGGAGTGTGGGTGTAGGCATGTATCCATCCCTCATGGGAAGCTTTAGTTGTCCTGCGCCAGTCCTCATGATAGGATCTTGTTCCGATAAGGCTTCGAATTCTATGACCTCAGTGTATTTTTGCATGAATCATATGGGAGATCCTTGGATTCTTCCTACATTGAGTATTTCGAGTGAGCCTGTCGAGACCAACGTGTCGCTTCCTGCAACCATGATAGCTTATCAAGCCAATATTATGAATGTTGCAGAGCCTTGTTATTCTTCTTCGCGGACGAAAGAGGAAGACCCCTATGTACTGCCGGCATGGGCAGTATAGTCTTCTCATGCCCATGACTGCTTGGATATGGTTTTCTCTTCAGATGAAGCGATCATCAAGGCTATGTCAGGCGTTGAGCCGCCATGGGAGGAACTTCATCATAGATCATATTTTCATCCTCCGCTTGATCGTTTGGAGCATGAGGATTATAGGGAGATTCTTAGTCAGAGATTTGGTAGTCCCATGATTCCATTAAGCTCTCCTGGTTAGATGGCTGATGGGAACATGGAAAACATATCTTCCACAATTTCTATCAACATCTCTCAAAATCCTGGCACCATTGAGAATGTCTATATTGGGGTGGATTGTTCCCATGCTGAGATTCTCGAATATACCAAGCTATTCAAGGAATTCCATGATATTTTTGCTTGGTCTTATGATGAGATGCCAGGTATTGACCCTCGGATTGTTGAGCATGAGATTAAGACTTACCCCAACGCTAACCTGTTCGACAACGTTTACTTGCCGTGAATCCTAGGAAAGCACCTGCCATTAAGGCAGAGATAGAGAAGCTGTAGAAAGTCGGTTTCATCTATCCCATTCCCTTGATGGAGTGGGTTTCAAACCCCATTTCGGTGGATAAGAAGCAGGGAGCGATCCGAATATACACTGATTTCCATGATTTAAATCGTGCCTATCCTAAGGATAAATTCCCCACACCATTTATAGATCAGATTTTGGATGAGTGTGCAGGTAGCGAGGTGTTCTCCTTTATGGATGGCTTTTCCGGGTATAATCAGATCCAGATTAAACCTGAGGACCAACACAAGACTGCATTTATTTGTCCTTGGGGAATGTTTGCATATTGGAAGATACCTTTCAGCCTTAAAAACACCGGAGCTATGTTTCAGCAGGCAATGACCTTGATTTTCCACGATCTCAAGTCTATTATTGAAGTATTTTTGGATGACCTTGCTGCTCATTCTCGTATGAGAATGCGTCATTCCTATCACTTGAGATTGGTCTTCGAATGATGCCGGCACTATTCGATTCGATTAAATCCTCATAAGTGCATCTTTTGCATAAAGTCAGGTCATTTATTAGGATTCATCGTTTCAAAGGAGGGCATAAGAGTCGATCCCTTAAAGGTTGAGGAAATACTTCAGTTGTCTCCCCCGAATAATATTTGTCATCTTCAGTGTTTGCAAGGTATGGCAAACTTCTTACGAAGATTTGTGGTCAACTTTTCCAATTTGACTAGAGGCTTCATGCATCTCTTGAAGAAGGATACTCCCTTTGAATGGGATGAGCGAGCCCAGGAGTCCTTTGATGTACTTAAGCGATCCCTAGCATCGGCCCCGGTGATTACTCCTCCGTATTATAGCCGTGATTTCCTATTATATGTGGCCGCATCTTTAGAGACGATTGGTATGGTATTGGTTCAGGAGGATGAGGAGCTCCAGGAGCATGTCATATATTATCTGAGCCGAAACCTTATTGATGCAGAGATTTGGTATTCTCATGTTGAGAAGATTGCTTTAGCGACCGTACATGTGGTTCAGCATTTGAGACATTATATTCTCCTTCGCCAGACCTCGGTTGTCGCCCATGTCAATCCTTTTCAGTTCATCCTCACACGAAGGATGATTGGGGGAAAGTATAATAAATGGATTGTCATCATGCAAGAGTTCAATCTCGAATTTGTTTCGGCAAAGTCGAAGAAGTCGTTAATTTTTGCAGAGCTTATATCGGATTTCCCGAGCAAGGCCAAGGAGTCGGTTTTTGAAGATACGTTTGTTGATGAACACATCTTCTTAATCTCCGTGTCTGACCCATGGTATGGAGATATCAAAGTATATCTGCAAACACAGAGGATCCCTACTCACCTCTCGTGAGATGAATGACGACGATTACGTCATGTCTCTAAGAATTACCTTATAGTGGACAATACTTTGTACCGCCGTGGGGTAGATTCCATTTTACGACGTTGTTTAACTCATGAGGAGGATGAGGTTGTGCTGAATGATTGCCATGGAGGGGCATGTGGTGGTCATTTATCTGGGATTTCTACAGCTCAAAATATTTTGAGAGTGAGTTATTTCTGGCCATCGATCTTTAAAGATTGTGTTGATGCGGTCAAGAGGTGCCACCCTTTCCAGGTGTTTGCACAAAATATGCGCTTGAAGAATGCCCTGTTACATCCCATTATAACCGCCGGTCCCTTCACCAAGTGGGGGCTTGATTTTATGGATTGCAGCCCAGCTTCAGCTGGGGGGCACCATCATATTATAGTGGTTGTGGATTATTTCACAAAATGGGCTGAGGCAATGCCTACAGTAAAATCCAACGGTGAGACAGCCGCTCACTTCGTATTCAACCAAATCATTACTCGGTTCGGGATTCCGAAAGAGCTTGTCACTGACCATGGTTCACACTTTCAGAATCGTATGATGGAAGAGTTGGCATCCAAGTTAGGGTATAAGCAAGAGCACTCCTCTTCTCACTACCCCCAAGCGAATGGACAGGCTGAAGAAGTGAATAAATCACTTAAGTCCATTCTCCAACGAACCATCGCACAGAGCAAGATGAATTGGCATATTATGTTATACCCTGCTTTGTGGGCATATCGAATCATGGTTAAGACTACCACTGGTTTTTCTCCATATCAACTTGTGCATGGAATGGAGTCGATATTGCCGATTGAATGCGAGATTCCTTCGTTGAAGCTAGCTGTGGAACTCTTACCAGACACTTCACCTTTGGAGGAGCATTTGGTCCACCTCGAGCAACTTGATGAGCAGCGTCGAGATGCCTTGGTGGCTCTAGAGGTTAATAAGCATCGCGTTAAGGTCCAATATGACAAGTCTGTCCATCCAAGAGTGTTTAGTGAAGGAGACTTGGTCCTTTTGTGGGATCAATCCAAAGAACCCTTGGGGGCAGGGAAATTTAATCATATGTGGTGTGGTCCTTACGTGGTCAAGTGTGTCTTAGAGAAGGGTGCCTATGAGTTAGTTGATTACGAAGGCACAGCTTTGGCGGAGCCTAGAAATGGGCTCTATCTCAAAAAATACTATGCATGATATTTAGACAAGTTTGCTTGTTGTATATTATTGTATAGCTTTGCATAGTTAGGTCTTTTTATTATCGTGATCAGGTTTGTGATTAGTTTCCGTTTCTTTTGGCAGATGTCAATGGAATCTTCCACCTACATAGGATTTGCGGATGGTGCAAGCCGTCACACTCAGCACTCAGCCTCTGCTACTTGGGTGATTTATACTACTATGGGTCAGGTACTATCTTCAAGAGGTGTATGTCTACAGCCATCTTCCAACAATGTTGCTGAATATAGTGCCGTTATCGAGCTTCTGCGGGATGCCATTTCACATGGTGTTCTCTCTCTTGAGGTACGTCTTGATTCGGAGTTAGTAGTGTCACAGCTCAATGGTTTGTACCATGTTAGAGATCCGACGTTATTGAGAAGATTCTTATGTGTGAGATTGTTAGAATGGCAATTTGACAGTATTACATATATACACATTCCAAGAAATGATAATCAAGTTGCTAAATCATATGCTAACTATGTGTTAGATTGGCATTTGTTTCATTCATAATAAATTAATCATAAACATTTTTACACATGTAAATAAATAAACCGATCACCTTAAAACCTTCTATATATATCAAAAATGTGGTAATACATAGTGTCATATACAAAAGTGGAGCTTTCAAAGCTTCCATCATATAATACACGGTCGTACAAAACATATATACTCCCAGGTGTCTAATCCTGTGGAGGGGGAGGGTTGTGATCATGATACGTCACTACGGCTCTAGCTAGCCGCCGGAATAAATGCACCCATGTGCGTGGCACGCCCACCACCTGTCGCTGCATGGCTTCAGGCAAGTCCTCGACTTGCGCCATGGGAAATCTATGATTCAGTCACACGAAGTTGGTATGAATTCCTTGGAGCATTCGCTTTGCATCCGCACCTATGATGTCATCCCCTCTTCCCCTCTGTCTATGATGTGGGAAGCCCTCTGGTCACCGTGGTCCCACATCTGCACATGAATGGTAGATGTCACTATGTGTTGTCATGTAAAAACATGTCTTTTTGATTCCACATAATCAATAAAATACAAAAAAATTAAATAACTCAAAAACTTTAAAAAGAGTGAGAGTCGAGATTCGGTACCTATCTCTCCGTATGCCGATCCTGGTGGTAATGGCATGTCCGGATCTCCCCAGAAATCTATCCCTCCATAGGGGTAGTCATCTATGGCAACAATCTATCGTCACCACCATGGAAAGAAGTCAGTTGGATATGGGTTGGCCACCCTTCCCCCCCCAGTCTGCGCATAGCATCTTCCCAACATCGTTGGGCCGGATCTCAAACCCCGTGGAGAGGAACGTCCACTCTAGGACTCAATCCTAGAACACGCTTGAAGAAAAACGTGCTCAATATGCTGTTGAACCTGAAGTTTCGTATCCTACCTGCCTTACACTCACTGAGCTGGTGTTTCATGTTGCTCAGTAGTGTAGTACTCCAGTCGTATATGGTCGGTCTCATACACTCCACCGCATAGTACATCAGTGGCCGCGAGGCCTGATGGAGTGAGGCTAAGCTTGCTATCCTACCCAGCGTCAGTAGTATGGCCTTTAGGCCCAGCACTTGTATAGCATTGGTGGGGACTTGACTTCCCACCTTCTCAGTATCTGGGTAGCAGTACACAGCTACGTACTCATCGATATTAAGCCCTCCGCCTGGCCCACCTCAGGAACGAAGGTTCACCACCTCCCCTCCTCTAGATAGAACTGTGATAAAGTATATGTCTTCCACCTCTATAGTGAGAGACATCCCATCTATCATGAAGGACTCTGAGTTTGGATCCCAATAGTTTACCAGCATCTCTAGTAGTCTTGTTTTGGCCCTCAAGCCACAAAGGCACCAAAACTTGTAGAGTCCGCATCTTCTAAGAGCTTGTTGATCCATCATGTCAGGCCTTACAGCTTCCTCTACTTCACCATGCTCATGCTCTCTCCATTCTAGCACCATCCTGCAAGAGAAATTTCCATTTTTCCCATTAGATTCTTGTAAATTGACTTGCGTGGCGTCATACGCGACTGTTTTGCAAATAGACACGTATGTACGTTGTTTCTAGCCTCTTTTCTGCGTATAGCCAGCCCTATACGTGAAAAAAGCTTCGATATCCGCGTGGGCCATAGCGCTCATGTAGAGATGGCCTAAACTACCTCTTTTTACCATGAAAATCAACAAAAATTATATTGAAATGCATGAGGAGAGCATGAGTAACTACCTGGAAGAAACGGTTGTGAATTCTGCTGGCTGGATCTCCTAGAATTTGCAGTTGAATATTAGAGCTCCAATGGGTAAAAGTTTCAAATGATTTATATTTTTTACTATTTATAGAAAAAATTTCAAATATTTGAAAATTTTTACCCCCTTTCCTATAGTTTTGACAGTTTCTAGCCATTTTGGACCGTTTTTGACATAATTTGTGATGTAGATAACCATTTTCAGTGCCGTTTTAGCCATTGGATTGACCCATTCGTACTGATCTCAGGTATAATGTCTATACTGGCATACATGTTAGGTTCGCCACCATTTGCATTTTGCATGACCTTATGACCATGTCACTATGAACTTAGGTACGAACCCACTCTATTATGTCACAGAACCTTCTTGCTGCTTTAGAAGTGGCATGATGTGAGTGGTAGAGCTTCACCTTACATGGGTACCCTAGTTAGCGCCTTATTTGCATTTGGTTCCCATGTCGACGTTTTCTCCTTTAGGGTGTGGGAGTCCGTTGTATAGTACTGCCATGACATTTCGCAAGAGCCTCATACTCCTCTTGATCTTATGCTGGCCTTTTTCCCTTCAGACTCCCTTATCTCAAGTTGTGAATCCATTATCATGAGCTTTTCCTGCCTTATTGAGATTTATGCCGGCTCCCCTGACATTGCGTTTCAGCCATATAGCCTAAGCTTGTCTCATGTCTAGCCATGCAGAGCCATTTTTTTATATCCTTCGTAGCTTGATTTCCCTTTTTACTGGGAGGGGATTTTCCCCCGAGTGCCGATATCCTACACATGTATCCTTGCATTGAGCATAGGTATGTTCCACTACTTGGAACTAGTTTGTTTTCCCTTATGACACTCGTCTCCTCCTAGTTTGTAACTATAAAGCTAGTTTATTCTTTTTTCAAGCTTTTCAAATAACTGATAAAGTCCAAAAAAAAATCAAAAAACCAAAAAGCCGGACAAGGAAAGATGTTATATTTGGCAGCTGTCGAGTCGTGTCACCTTCGAACAGAGCACTGTATATCACATCCATTGGTTGGGTTATAGTTTGACTTAGGAGCTGTACTCGTTTATCTGAGTTTATCTCCACCGACTGGTTAAGCTTCCAGTCCCTATGGAGCCTCTGTTGATGCCTCCTGTGTCACAGAGATGTCCCAATTTGTATATCAAGTCTATGCTGCCTTCATTCAGTCACCATACATCATTATGCTCTTGTTAGAAGGAAGTTGAAACCTGTGTCGGCCATTCCTCAGTTATCTTGACTTTGCATGTCGGCCATTCCTGGTACAGTTACTGGTTCGTACACTTTATGATTGAGTCCTTACACATTAGACAGCTTTGTTGAGTACCTCGTGTTGGATGATGGGGGATTCCTTAATGCCCTCCTTCCAGCGGATTTCATCCCATCGACTTCAGATCATTTATTCTGGGATTGGAATCTAGAGTCCTTTTGAGTGCCTTGAGACTTGCAGTCATCAGTGGCAGTTTCTCTCGCCATCGACAGTTTCTTGGGAATACATCAATGTCCCCTGATCGATGGATTCTCTCAAGTGTTTGACCTCAACACATCTATTCACACTTGTTAGTTTTCACTCTAGTACCTTGATTCCCATTATCATTATCGGCGGGTAATCTCGTGTCTATTAACGGTATACACCAATGACCGGTAATCAGACGATGGACTACTATGTTCGACCTTGACACCTCTATTTGCATAGTAGGACATGTACTCGTAGCGGTTTGTGTAGAAGACCTTCCA
>LPNX011089444.1:85870-128440 GCA_001517045.1 Pseudotsuga menziesii
AGATTCTTTAGACCCCATGGACCATATTTTATCCTTTGATGTTTTCTTGATCATCCCTAAAACTATATAAAAAATGATATACGCGGATTTTTACCCGATAACCGTGTACATACGCGGGTTTGACCCCTATAACCGCGTACATCGGGATGTGTGCATAATCCAAATCCTTTTGGAGTTTTCCTTGACATGGATCCGACTCATTTGACTCCTGGCCTTCCATATGCCTTGAGATCGCTCGGATTCGACCCTTCATTATCCCTTGTGAAGCTATATAAGGAACCCCTTGGTACATTGAAGGCATATAGAGAGATTGAAAGAAACGAAACTATAGTCCATTGTTGCTGGAATTTATGCTTGAGTTTGCATCCTTTTGTCCCTTTGGAGCACTGTTGTGTTCTTCCCAAGCTTGCCTTTTGCTAGTGAGCTTGCTATCGTGAGATGGAGGATTGAGGTGGTGGAGGCCCAAGTGGGGGATTCAGTTTCTTCGGTTCGTAGACGTGCCGTCAGAGGTTGTATCTATCTTGTAATCTCTGATTTATATTAATAAGAACTATATTTTCCTGTCCAATGATGTGTATTTGATTAAATATTGTATCCATTGGAATATGTCAAATGCTTTTACATTATTGATTATATATGCTAGAATAGATATAACACCATGATATATAGTATGCTTGTATTGTTTACTTGTTGTTGAGGAAGTATTATATCAATTCAAGTTGAAGATTGGAAAGCTCAATGGGGATCTACTTCAATCGTCCGGAATAAGGTACGAGGTCTGATCCTTTAGTGTTAGACATTTTATTTCTATTGCATATTGGGAAAGATTGATTTCTGGAGTTAACGTTGTCTGTTGTGGTACCCCAAGCCATAGGAATTTCTCTCCATAACACTGGCAGTGTCCACTTCTTCAGTGTCCATAGGCTCTCAACTCCCTCTTTTTATTGAACTTGCCAAATAGCTGACCAAGGATGAGTATCCCCCTGCAATCACAACTATTGTATCCAACTCTTTTGGGGGAGAAACTACTCCCGGTAGATGTGAGCCAGTGTCCTGCTCGGTGCTGGTATCCATTGGGGCAGGATTCGGGAAATCATCCCAATTCACCTTTTCTCTGATTCCAGGCACCTCCGTGTGCTCAAAGGGCCAGAATTTGTGAGTTGTTCTCCTCTTGGAGATCACCTAGTGAGGGTCATAGTTTATTGCTTTCCCCTGGGAAATTCCATGCCTCTGAGCAAGTTGGAGACTAGGGGAAATGCAGCCCTGCTTCTGACTATGTATGGTCCTAATTTCCAAGGAAAAATCAAATTTGAACACTTCTTGAAGTTCAAGAAGTGTTCCTCTTCGACCATAAGCTTTTGCCGAATCAACTCCAGGAAGAAAACCCTGGGGGTTAAGAAAGCTGGAAGGATGTAGGGAATATGTACAAATCCATACAGCCTTATGGTTGTTCCAAATTCTGAGAGGAACCAGTCCCCTATATTATTTCTTTTTTACAATTGTAACATCTACCTCATTTCAGGAAACACCCTAGGCAGCCTCTCTTGAAAGAAGACTTCATATATTTCGGCCGTAAACTGGTTCATGAATTTACAGTAATCAGAGGCCATTTTAGCAGTGATCGCTAATTCTGGTACCTACAAATATTCTTCATTATAGGCTATGAACATCCTCAACAAAAAGGACTGGAACCTGAATGTTCTGGCATCGTGGAAGTTCACTAACTGAGAACAGATGTTCTTGGCTAAGAATTCATAAAAATTAAGGTAACAAGACTGAACTGATTGTCCAAGCAATTCAGGTTCATCCAGGAAAGTATCTAAAACGAATAAAAGACTCAACAACGACTCTGGGATGTATGCGTCAGTATCTAGACCTAGGAACTGACTGGCCAAGGATATACACCACTAAGTTTCTTCGTTGAACTGGTTGAGGTCAATAGGGTAAGATAGTTCAATGGGTTCACCATCAGGTTTAGAACAGGTCTTCAGAAAGGCTTCTTTACTTTCATCAGTGGAATCTCTAAAACAATGTATAATGTCTTCTTCTTGATAGTCTTGGGATATATGGACGAATTCGTCGAGGATATCCAGGGTTTTGCGGATGACAGAGGCTTGAACCGAGTAGAGGATTTTAGACTTAGACTTATTCATAATAACTCCTTTGGTGATAGAGAAATTTTCTGTGCACCACTCGACAAATTCAGGGCACTGGGGGGTTTGGTTGAGAGGGAAAAAATGAAAGAAATACTTTCACGCATCTCTTGGGTGGCTCGCACTGTAGATTTACCCTTTGCAATATCAGATTGTATATCTATGGGGTTCTCAGTGCCACACCTGCTCTTACTTCACGAGTATGCAGTTGGACCATTGATCAAGATCAACTTCCTTCATGACTATCGATCTGTGCGGACCCCACCCCTCTTCACATAGTGAGGTTTTGTTTCCGCTCATGCTACTCCAGATTGCGAAATGAATTATATCCATCGATATTCCTTTTCCCACATAAGAACTGTTGATCAAAATGGCTCGTACCACTTTTCACACTCCACATTTGCATCTTCTTCCTTCTAAGTTTGGGATGCGAAATGGCTCTTAGCCGCTGATCTCCTTGGGCTCCAATCTTGATCATTGGATGCATCTGAGATTTAAACTATTTCACAAGGCTAAAAAGTGGCTTTCGATCGGGCATGTTCTCCATGTGAAATGGATCGATGTCATTGATATGCCCTTTGGTCATCTTCAGCCTTCGATCGAGTCTCTTCTTTAACGCCTCCAACACATCCAAGATTCCCTCTTAGCTCTGCTTCCCCAATCCATAGACTATCTCGCTGCTGAGCGTTACCTTGCGTATGTCATCAACTCCTTCCGCTACCTTCTCAACACTTCTCAACGGGGCCAAAGAACGTGAGGAACACTCATACCCAAATTTTAATTGAGTGTTAACAACCCAAAAAGACATCCATAAATGAGAAGATGACACTTTCGACATAGTTGTTGATAATCTGGTCGATATGCGGAGTAGGAAAGTTGTCTTTGGGACAAGCTTTGTTCAAATATCTAAAATTGATGCAGAATCTAATGGTTCCTTTCTTTTTATTGATAGGGACGATGTTCAATACCCATTTCGTCAGGGGTACAGGATAAATAAACCTAGCTTTGAGAAGTTTCTCTATTTTAGCTTTAATAGCTGTGACCTTTCGTGGATGGACTTGCCTTAGTTTTTGCTTGATAGGTTTAGCATTGGGATAGGTTTTTATTTCATGGACCACAATGAATGGTTCTATCCCCAACATTTCTTCATAAGACCAGGAAAAAATATCATGGAATTCCTTGAAAAGTGCTCTGTATGCTTTAGATTCTTTTGCCGAGCAGTTCTACCCAACATGAACATGCTCAATGGTACCAGGCTTGGATGATATGTCAATTGGATTTTTTTGAGTATTGTTGCATAGGTTTCCTTCAGAATCTATGTCTTGCAACAATATAGGATTTTGAGGTGTGTTGACAATATCAGTGGAAAACAGGGATGCAAAATCATGGTCTACCGAACTGGTGTTGGGGAGGAACGAGGATCTATGATGGTGATCCTCCCAGATAGGCTCATTCATACTCATGATCTCCATAATGGACTCATTAGAAGGAAAAGTCTTGAAGAGATAATCTAGGATAGGAAGAGAGGGTTCTAACCAGTAGGGTAGGTGGTAAGGGTCTGAAGCCACTAGATGAAGTTCATCAGTGTGGTCATCGAAAAGGTTTTGAATGACGTTGTACATTTCTTCATGTGGAATCAATGAGGTGGAATCAACAATTTGTTTTCCCTTTGGATCATAATCAAATGAAAAAATCATATTTACTGTCGCTATGTCTGTGTTAGGAGGAGTGGATGGAAAAATCCCCATAAGGGACGAATCCTTCAACATGACTACCCCAATCGACTGGTAAGGAGGAGGGGACTGGCCTAACATAGGGATGTTATTAGCCATATAGGTAGTAACATCCGGTGTATAGAAATAGAGCTGGTCAATGGTGACAATTCTCCCTAGATGTGGAAATTGAACAGTTCGAAATATCGTCGAAGCAACAACAATCATGGCGTAAAACCAATTTCTTCCTAGAAGGAGGTTGTAATGTAATGGGGCGTCTACCACTTCTACTTGAATAGAAATAGATTTTCCCCCAAGCTCAACTAAAAGGGTTGGTATGAGACCATGGGGCTAGAAACCTCATCCATCAAAGGCTTTCAGAGTCATAGGTGATGTTACAAGCTTGAGAGAGCCAATAGCTTTCCAACAAGACAGGGACAAAACCAAAGTTGAAGCTCTTTCATCTAAGACAGTTCTAAAGACCTTCTTTCCGACTAATTTCATTATGATTTGGAAAGCGATTTTGTGAGGTAGTCTATACTTATAGTTCTCGACATTGAAATGAATCAAATTAGTATTGTCCGGCTCTAAAGCTCCTAATGTTGTTAACAAGTTTTTGCGTTGTGTAGGACAACTTTGGAGTACTTCCAAGGTAGACATTGCACATGGTGGCTGAGCGAGGTCTTCAACTACATTATAAAATTGAGCAGCTCAGGCATTAGGGTTGAAAACAACCTTCCTAAGAGTACTCTTGGGTGGACGCAAAACCATTTCGAGAGTAGGATTCTCGATGGTTAGGGGAACAATAGACAAGGATTCGAGAGAACCAGTAGAGGGAGCTTTTCCTGAATAGGAATTGTCTTCTTTCTTGTCTACAGGTTTGTCATAACTTTGAATTTGAGTTTGCAAACTAATAGCATCTGAGGACATCATGCGAATTTCCTCTGAAGAACTAGAGTTTCCCTGATTAGACATATGGTCTATCAGTTGTTGTTGAGAGGGAAAAGGATTCATGAGAACTACGGGTGCGGGATTTGTTTTCAAAAATTGGGTGATTTCGTCCCGATGAGGACACTCTTTTGTGAAATGGTCACCTCCACATAACAGAGATGGATATTTTTCTTTTATTTTCTCTTTATTGTTATCATTGGTGGTTGGTTTTAGATTCTCTTGTTGGTTTCTAGGGTTTTTGTTTTTAACTTTACCTTTCTTTTTATTCTTGTCAGGCGTTTGAATACTCTAAATAGAATTGACCTCGATGGAAAACTTGGGAGTTGAAGGAGTAGGGGTGGGAGTCTGGGGTTTCTTGGCAGGTTTTGCTACTGACGGGGACTGGATTGAACCAATAATCCCATCACCAGGGACTTCTACTAGTGGCTTTGCATGATTGGTGCTTGGGCGAGGAGCTTGAGGGATCAAGTCATACAAAGTTCTACACTGGGAATAGACCAAGTCCAGATATTGGGCTTAACTAATGGCTCATTCTTCAGTGACGGAACTGCCAATAGCCACATCTCAAGAAATTGGAGGAAACAAATATTTAGTAAACCAATAAGATAACAACTGATCTGGGATGGGGGCCTTAATAAGTCTTCTCTGCCTTCTCCACTCATGGATATAATCAGATATGTGGGTGGAGGTGTTTTGTCGCAAAGAAGTTAAGAGATCAGTGCCCATTTTGTAATGGATAGGAAGCTGAAAGTGTGTAAGAAACACAATTGCCAATGAGCTAAAATCCACAAATGAATGTTGTGGAAGTTCAATGTACCATTTCACGGCTGTACCGGTCAAAGTTCACTGAAAGAGTCTTAAACAAACTGAATCATCCATAAGGGAGTTTGAAGAACACCACAAATGGAATGTCATGACATGGTTTTCTGGATCATCTCCTTGATTTCCATCGAACTTTGGAATGTCCGATTGTAACTTTACTGGAATGGGAGGCCAGGAGGGGTTATGTCGAATGGGATCATTAATCAACTTGGACAAATTAGGAAATTCCAAGGTTGCTAGGAAAGGTAACTGATGATTAGGTTGTACATACTGGTAATATTGATATGGCATATAAGTACCAGTAGTACCGTAAGTAGATTGATAGACAAGTTGTTGTGATGAAGAACTACCAGAAGACCCGCCTGCAGGGGCTTGATTTCTGGGATCAGGACCGTTAGGACCATTGGGGCCTCTAAGACCACCAGGACCATTGGGACCACTAGGAGGAGGACCACCAAACTCTCTGGGACCCCTAGGAGGTATCCCTTCGGAGCCTCCGGAACCACTAGGAGGAGGGCCGCTAGACCCTTCGAGACCATTAGGAGGGAAGCCACTAGGTCCCCCAGGACCACTAGGACCATAAGGAGGAAAGCCACCAGGCCCTCCAGGACCATTAGGTCCCCCAGGGGGAGGACCTCCATAAGGTGGTCCTCTGGAACCCCCCGTACTATGTATAGGTATCCACCCCATAGCTAGCATGTAGGACTAGTTAGGCTGCCCCCATGGCGTGAAAGTATTACCAGGATATCTTATTCCAGAATAAGGCATTCTTGTAGGGTTGGGTGGATAATTAATATTTCCTACAGGTACTTGATTTGTTGTGTAACCATACCCCCAAGAGGTTTGATTGGTTACAGTTTGTGCCCCCAAGGGCTGACTTGAACTGGATGGGGGGTTAACCACATTTGCGTAGGTAGGAGGGACATAAAATGTAGATTGCTCTATACTAGAGGTATGTCCATGACTAGGTACAATTTTGGTGATAGATAACGTAGGTCATGCCGGGGGTTTCCCCCCGGCACTAGAAGGTATTGATGAAATAGGAATTGAATGTTGAGCCCCAGGTGCAGAAGACCCGGGAGGATTGGGAACATACATAATATGGGAGGTGGTGGGGTTGGAAGTTTGACTTGGATTATGTGGAGTCACAGTGTGATCTAGAATTGGTTCAATGGGTCTCATAGAATCAGCAAGTGAACGATATCCCACAGGAACGACTGCGGAACGTGGTGGTGGTGTGCCCAATATGTTATCTATTTTCTTCTCAATTTCTTGTGCACGAAGAATAGCTGCCTGGTATTGTCTACGTTCTTCTTCATTTGGTGAAACTTCTTTAGAAAAGTTTAAACGGGTACCAAATGAGGAAATGGCTTGTCCTATAGAAGTATCCCAAAATGGATCATTAGGACCATAATCTGGACGGGTAGTATCATCAACATGACCTTCTATGGGACAATGGAATGAAGTATTACCCAGAGAAGGTTGTTGGAACAAGGGAGGTGAGAGCGAAGGATATCAACCTCCACTTTCTGCAACCACATTTTCTCCCACTTGGGAGTTGGTAGCAGCTCCTTGGTTGATAGATTCCATCGGATTTTCTCCTGAAGCATGAATAAAATCAGGTGGCAAGCCCTGTACTCTTCTAGACTTTCTTAACTCAACTAGTTTGTACAGTTCCTATCTAACCTAGGGTCTCAAAACTAGAAAACACACCAAAAATTTCCCTACTCAAGCTATAGGCCAAACAAGAAAACTTAAATGATAGGAGGAGTTCAGATAGTTAGGTCTCTCACCAAGATTGTCAAGAAGGTGCCACTTGAGATATACCTCAAGGGTACATGCGTAGTAATCTCCTTGAATTCTATTTTTAGTGTATGGCTCCAAGCAAGATGACCAAAGGGATTTTCTCAGATAGATAAGGTATCCTAGTGGGGTCTCTCGATATACGCAAGGTACGTGGGAGATCAAATTGGTAGTAGTGTTGTCTAATGCATAACCATTCATAAGGGGCCTTTCTATATACAATCGAGTATGTGAAGTACCTTTCTACATACCTCAAGGGTACGTGAAAGGTCGTTCGATATACCGATGGTATGTGGAAGAACTGTGCGAGTCCCGGGATGTAATGTAGACGAGTAACGACAGCTCCTACACTTAATGACGCCCGAACACGTCTCTAGCCTATCACTCAAATTTCTATGTAAATTTTAACCTATAACTGCCATTGATTTTAAAGTGGACGGTTAGGTGAATGCATGGAATTTTGACAGAAAAAGTAAAACCATGCAGAATGTAGATGCAAATATTTCACTTTACCATTTGTGGTATACCTACCTACGGGAGGGAAAGAGAGTATTTTCTTTTTGTTTTAAAAAACAAAAAATTCCCAAACAACTATTTTGAACAAATCAAAATCAAAGACAATCAACACATTCCAAACTCATTTTTCTTTTTTGAAATCAATCAAAAGGGTAAGAGTCTCTTTTCCTAAAAGAAAAACAACAAGCACTCTACATGCATATGCACTCTATTTTTCGATTTTTCTTAAAACATAGATAGATCTAACTTAAATCTACACTATTTTTTATTTTGGTGAGATAGTACTAATGCAAGAGAGACAAAAGAACACAAAGAACCTAAAAGCTTGTGAGGATAATCAGAGATCCAATGCCTTATGCTCAATAATGATAATGACCTACTCTCAGTCAACAAATTTTCTTTTTTAAAAGCAAAAAGAAGTCCTCTATGGAAACAAGAATGAAATCAAGATGCTAATCAAATGGTTTTTCTTTCAGTATTTATAAAAGAAATGAAAAGAGAACTCACTGAAACCTAGGATTTCAAAAAATTCCTTTCACAATCACAACCAACAAGGATGGAAGCAAATGGATAATCAACGAGCCTAATCTAGTTTTTGAATTCTTCAATCAAACCAATCTTTTACCACAAAATTTCCAACCATGAGCATTCAGATTCTAACACACAAGCCTGATAGTGCAGGGCTGAAAGCAAACAAACTCATTTTTTTCCAAAAAATGATGAAAAATAGTTCTAGAACAAGGCCTACCTAGCACCACACTGGAGGGGTCTTGACAGAGCGGTTTTGGATGAGCACTACTTATGGATAATGGGAGGTGGTGGCACCGATTATGGATAATAGAGTTCAGGTGGTGGCATCGATTGTTGCCAACAACACATGTGCGGTTCCTTGAATAGATCCAAAACACAAGGGGAATGAAAAATTAAGTTAGAAATTGATCAGATCAAGGAAAAAATTGATGGATTGAAAGTAAAAAAGAGCATATAAAGTTGAAATAGTTGAGATCTAAATAGATCTAAAAGTTTCAAACCAAAATTCACTAAGTTAGATGGTAGATCTAACTAAAGAGAGTCTAAGATGGAGCATGGATTCAGACAAAAGTTCAAGGACTGAGGAAGATCATATCAATTGAGATTTGCACTGTTCCCTAGTGAAGTCACCAGATTTGTTATCAGGAATATTGCACCTTCTGCGAACAAAATATGTTCCTCTGGTCTGAATGGTTCAGATCCTGAACAAATGAGTGAATGACAAAGGATGGAGACCTTCCATGAATACTGTAGACACCTAGAATACTGCTTCGATTGTGAACCTGTGTACCTGCAAACATATCAAACATACAAGCACATCAAAGCTACCAGAAAATCATCTACTTATCCATGCTAGTGACTAAGGAATCTAGCAACATGTACATGTGAAATCAAAACAACAGTAATGTGGAATGGAAATCATCTTTGCATTAAGAATGTATGGAGAAGCTTACAACCATTTCCTTAGTGTCGACAAGCCCCTCCACGAGACAAACACTTCATCCCCATAAGCCCCAACTTTTCTCTCCAATGGTTTGGACTAGGTAGTCAATCCAACAACATAACAATACCTCTATAGTTCCCCCCATCAACTATGGATATGAGCTTGCATTTATAAGGCTCAATGGATAGGAATAGTTGAGAGAATTGTTGGTGAGGTGGCTCCAAGATCCTACCATGGGGGATCTCAAGCTCAAGCTAACCCATAATGATAGGGATAAGGGAGGACATAAGGCTCAAGTTCTAGAATCCTCGAGAAACTTCTCTTTTTCCCATTTTACCTAGGGTACTGCTTTTGTTCCCTTATGACAAAGCAGTTTAGATGAGAACTGCTTTAAGACCAAATACCATAGGTGGTGGCACTACTTCTCTATAATAGGATACAGGAGATGGTGAGAAAGGTACCGCTCATCAGCCACATGGTAAGCATGATGCTAGGATTTTTCAAGTAGAATTGACAAATAGAGCAAGTTTCCACTCCAAGTGTTGGGATTAAGGGAAAACATGGGAGTTAAGGGTCTCATCACATGATGGTGATAGGATTTAGGTATAACAACTTGGTGATATCCAAAGAATCCATCGATGAATTAATACATCTCATGTCCTTCGATGCTTTCTAGTACTTCATCTGTGAATGGTGTTGGGAATGGATCATGCAGGCATGCATCATTTAGCTTCCTCAGGTGGACACAGATCCTGACTTCACCTGTTGTCTTCTTATCCTAAATAAATATAGGGATGATCCATTCTTATTCTTTGACAAGTTCAATGATTCCTGCGCATCAAGAATTCAGTCTAAATCATCTTTCGCCTTCTCTTTTTACCTCGGATTCAACCTATAAGGTCATTGTTTAACTGGTTTTGCATCTGGTTTCAGGGGTATTTTCATGTCCCCTAGATCTCCCACTATTCCCTTCATCTCTGAGAAGTTGGTAGGTAACATATCTTGAAATTCATACATCAGGTATGTGATATTTACTACTATTTCATCATCCCAATAACTCTTATATTGGCGAACTACGGGTTTTCTGGAAAACCAATGTTAACTTTCTTGATTTTGAGCGGCTTGAGGAACTATTTTCTAGAAATACCACTTCCTTCTACCTTGTGTATACCCTTTGAATATGGTATGTTAAGGTTGGTAGGATCATCATCTAGTTCTCCGACCAGATTGTAACAAGCCATCCATTGCTGGATCCTCGCGCTACACTAGTGGGAATTCCTCACCTCGACAGAGTTTCTGACAAATATTTTCTCCATTATCATTTGAAGTGCAGCATCAACTGTCGATTGTTCATTAGAAATTGCAAATGTATGTGTGAATTATTTAGCTACCTCCTCCCAATCCTGAGTTCCTTGTCGCAACTCCATGGATGTATACCAACTCCTGGCTATCATTTCCATTGTGTGTATGAAGTGATGGACCCATTCCTGTCGTGGCTATTCTGCAAATGTCGTGTGACACTGATTGATATGTTTGATAGGGTTTGATAAACCTGTGTATTTCTGACTCAATACTATGACTTCTTTGTCAAATATGACTTCTAGAAAAAATTTGCACTATGGCCATTCAAATATAGACTGACCGCTTATGCATACTCCACCATCTAGCTGGCGTAGCCTTCAGTACATAGTCTAACAAATACATGCATTGTGGTTATGTTACTGGTCCTTCAAACTAACTTAGGAAGGCCACAATATTAGGTAACCCTTCATATGTGGGTAAATCCCTTGATTGATTCTCCACTCGTCGCACAGAACTAGTAATCCTGGCGCATCTCCAGATAGAGACTTCATGCAATCTATTTTTCCAATTTTCCAATGCCTCGCCTAAATCGGATGTGTAGGAACTAGTACTCCTCTATATTAGGTTACCATCCAATGTAGGATTTATATAATCATCTTTTAAAGCAGTGAAATTATAGATATGGTCCAGATAATCACCTTGTCCTTCACTATAGACTGGTTCGACATATCTCTGTCGCTCCAATGGATCAATGAGTGATACTACCCTTATCCATCATCCTCAAATGAGAGGATTCTTTTCTTAAAATTTATGATGGTCTTATTATCTATTTCCCAATCTATCCCCCAAAGTGGGTTCGTGTCATCGACAATGTTGATAACTTCAAAATATACAAATGTGCGCAACCCCTCAATGTCGACAGGAACTTGACTTAGCCTACCAATCAGTAGGATCTTCGCCTGATTTGAAAGCCTCAACTAGACAGGGGACTAATCCAAGCGCGGATTTCCCATGCTTTCCCAAGTTTTCCACATCAGAATATTGAGGTTTGACCCCAGATCTAGGATAATGTAATCCATGTTTTAATCCCCTATCTGCGCATTCATTCTTAATTTGTTCCCAGTTTTGAATTTCTTTTTCACATGGTTAACTCTTCTTTCAGGTTGCGATGGGGTTTCTTCTATAAGTGCTTGTAGTTATGTGACAACGTCTTTATCATGGATTAGCACTAAGCAACTTGATAGAAATGAATTGAGATTACTAACCTTGTTTGGAATCCGCTTCTGGAATAACTATCGAAATATTTTAGGAATATCCTGACTTCGGATGAGGTCGATGACTATTTGACATCTACAAACTCTAGTCGTACGTCCAAAAATAATTTTTTCTCTTTTTGAACGTCGAATGGTACTTTCTTTTGTACCATGGGTCGCACATGTGGTTGTACTTTTGGTATATTCTGATTAGCTCCAGTCGCGGCATCTCCTCGTGTTATGACATCAACACTTTGTTCTCTCATCTAAACAACAATCATTTGAATATTTGGGTTAGGATTTGAATTGGGACTCTGCGCATGGTTAGGACCTCCGATGGTCCAAGCTTGCCACTTTGCAATAATTTGGGGACATTGTTCCACATTATGATCCTGCACTTTGCAATATGAACATGTCTTTGCAAGTTCATGGAAATCTCTAGCATAATGGATCAAATGTCCATAGTTATAGCATACAATTTGACCTCTTCCTTTGCCAAATCCTCCTCCTCCTCTACCTCAGAAATTTCCACCCCCCCTACCTTGAGGGTGTGGTTTCTCTGGTGGATACTGATTTTGTGGGTATTAAGGCTGATACAGTAGGTAATTCACAAGATGATAGTGCGCTTGCTCTAGTTTGTCCTGAATATTCCTGCCATTCTTCATTAAGTAGGTTTATACTGTCTTCTCCTTCAAGAGTTGATATGATCTGTAATCTTTCTCATCATGTCCTACTGATTTACAAAATTTACAGAAAATGATGGTTGGGGTACTTAAAATCTTCAGCAAGTATAGATAATCCTCATCATGATGCCCTCTATTCTAGCATATTCTGTACCAGGGTAGTCCTTGGGTACTTAATGGATTAGGCGCACCCAATGAGATACAGTTAATGTACGACGGGAAATTATCCTTGTGGTGTCCACCTGTTCTGCATCGTGTACACCATAAATCCTCTTGGAATTCTTTTCTCTTCTTAATATCCTGGATCTGCAACGTCGGATTATCCAACTATGACTGAATCTACATCATCCCTATGCCACCATCTCTGATCGACGAGGATTCCACTTTCATCGCTGTTATGAAGAGAAAATCCATATCGCTTGGGGCTACTAAAATAGATAGTATGACACCAAAAATCAACCCTTTCCAATATGCAAGAGCAATAAAAATTTCTGACACAAGGGATATAAATTTGTACCTTATTCTGGACGATTGAATTCGATCCCTGTTGAGCTTTTCCAATCATGCTTGTATTCCAAATTCGCTCTCAACAACAGCAAACAAAGAAAGCATGATATATTATAATGTGTTAGACCTACTCTAGCATATATAATCAATCATGTATAAGGAAATAAATACATCCATGGATTCAATATTCATATTTAAAATGCACATGTATTGGATAGGAAAATTTATTTCTATTAATAAAATAGAGATACAATAGTGACAAACTCTATCGGCAATTTTGCAAATCGGAGAAACCAAGTCCTCCACCTGGGTCTCAACCACTTCAATACTCCATATCTCAATAGAAAGATCACAAAGAAAAGGAAATATTGGGAAGAACACTATGTTCTACAAAGGGACAAGGGGATGCAGACTTAAGTATAAGAAAAATGAGGCAACAATGGACTATAGTTTCTTTGATCTTCAATTTCTCCTCCTTCAATGTATCCAAGAGGCTCAATATATAGCACTCCAAATAGGTAATGGAGGGTCGAGTCTGAGCATTATCAAGGCATATGGAAGGCCAAGAGTCAATTTATTCAGACTACTATGAGAAAACAATCCAAAAATATTTGTCATGATGCACACTTCCCGATGTACATGGGTTTGAGGACAAAAGGTGTGTATACATGCGAGAATAGCTTTAAAAGTCACGTATCATGGTATAAACAGGTAATTGTTTAGGATAATATTGGAACATCAAAGTATAATATAAGTCCATGGGGTCCAAAGAGTCTATAGAGGGACAGGGAAGGCCATAAATATGTGATCAACCAAGTGTGGTAAAATAAACTATAACAGATTCCCCCTAATGTGTGAGGTCTGAAGGGTAACATGATGGACGGAATACATTATATAATACATCCCAAAAGTGGAGTAATGAAGACCCAAGTGGAAGAACCAGGAACTCATTAGTATAATACAATGATCAATCTCTGCATATGACTGCAAATACATATAGCAGTCCTGGATACATAAGAGTACCATGCCCATGAATAGGCATGATATACAAAATTTCATGTGTGATCATCTCCACATACAATATATAATGGATCAAGATCTCCATAATGTATGAATATATCTGATATAAAATGGAATCTGATCATGAGAGATGACATCTCATGAATACTATCACGATCAAGGAGGTAGCATATATGGAATGTCGCCAAGCTATAAGGTCTTCTACACAAACCGCTATGAGTACATGTCCTACCATGTAAATAAAGGTGTCGAGGTCAAACATGGTATTCCATCATCTGATTACCGATCATTGATGTATATCGTTAATAGACGTGAGATAACCCACCGATAATGAAAATAGGAATCAAGGTATAGAGTGCAATCTCACAAGTGTGAATAGATGTGTTGAGGTCGAACACCTAAAAGAATCCATTGATTAGGGGACATTGATGTATTCCCAAAATTGTCGATGGTGAGAAAACCTACCACTGATGATTGTAACTCTCAAGGAACTCAAATGAATCTAGAATCCTATTCCAAAATGAATGATATGAAGTCAATGGAATGGAATCCATTGGAAGGAGGAAATTAAGGCATCCCCCATCAACCAACATGAGGTACTCAGCAACATTGTATAATGTGGAAGAACTCAAACAAAATGTGCACGAACAAGTAACAGTACCGGGAATGGTTGACATGTAAAGTCAAGATAACCGAGGAATGGCCGACTCAGGCTTCAAATTCCTTTGAACAAGAGCGTAAGGTAAGTGGTGACTGAAGGTAGGCAGCTATGACTCGATATGCAAACTAGGACATCTTTGTGACATAGGAGGCATCAATAGAGGCTCCATGGGGACTGGAATCATAACCAGTCGGTGGAGATAAAATCAAAGTAACAAGTACAAATCCTAAAGTCAAACTAACAACCAAACCAATGGAGGTGATATACATTGCTCTGTTCTAAGGAGACACGACTTGACTGCTGCTAAAGATAATATCATTTTCCATCCATATTTTTTATGTTTTTTAATTTTTTTGGACTTTTTCAGATATTTTGAAAATCTTGAAAATTAATAAAAGTGTTTTATAGTACATAGCTAAGAGGAGACGAGTGTGAAGTGCAAGCAAACTAGTTCCAGGTAGTGGAACATACCTATGGTCAACGCAAGGAAACATGTGCAAGATAATGACACTCAAGGGAAGGTATCCTCCTGGTAAAGTAGTTATCAAGCTGCAAAGGATACGTAAAAACACTCTGCTTGGATAGAAATGAGACAAGCTCGGGCTACATGTCTTATAAATCTGAAGCAGAGAGTCAACATAAAGCTCAATAAGGTAAGCAAAACTCATGAAATGCAATTACAACTTGATATATACAAGGGATCCCCTCAGGAAAATCTAGCATAAATTTCAAGAGGAGTATGAAGCTCTTGCTCAAGGACATGGTAGGACTAAAAAGGGACTCCCCAAACCTAAAGGAGAAATATCATCATGGGTACCAAATGAAAAACAAGATCTAACTAGGGAACCCATGTATAGAAATGCTCTACCACTCGCACAAGATCACTTCTAACAACAACATGAAGGTTCTGTGACATTATGGAATGGGCTCATACCTAAGGTTAAGACGAAACGGTCATAAGGCCATGCAAAATGCAAGCGGATGTGAAATCATAACCTATATTCTATTTCATATATTATACCTATGATAGGCATGAATGAATCAAATACTTAGTCAAAACGCGCTCAAATCAGGCCCCTACAACACAATATTAGGCCAAACGGTCCAAAAATGGTAAAAAATGGTCCAAACTATAGAAAAGAGGGTAAAAATTCCAAAATGTTTTCTATAAAATAGTAAAAAAACAATTTTTTCCATACCATTTGGAAATTTACTCAACATAGTCTTTTGGACCAAAAACTTGAGAAGCTGATCCCAGGAGCATTGGTCCACAGAATCACACATCGTCTGGTTCAGGTAGATCATCATGCCATTCTATTTCATTTTCATGCTTTTATTTTGATTTTTAGTGGTCACTTTTTTACTTTAGGCCATCCCAAAATAGGCGATTTCATCCCACGCAGAAAACTATTTTTTTCCGTATATAGGGCTGGACATACACAAAAAAAACCGCGATAACCACATGTTAATGCAAAAAATCCCTCACTCACCTCTACATGGCCTACACCACCCAAGGACACCCACACACGACCCTCATTTGACCCCATTTGACCCCCACACTCTCAAGAAGGCTTAAAAATATGAAAAAGGGCTTAAAAACCCCTAAAAAGAGCCAAAATAGCCCTCATAGGGGCTAAAGCCTCGAAAAAGGAGCTAAAACCCCTCAAAGGAGCTTAAAATTCCCAAAAGAGCTAAATATTGAGAAAAAGGGGCTAAAGCCCCAACCAAGGGCTTAAAACCCTAAAAATCTTGAGAAAAAGTATAAATAGAGGGGTGGGGGTCACTCTCAAAACATTCCTCCTTTCCATATTGTTATGCTGCTTGAGTGAGTGCCTTGAGACCATTTGCCTCTCAAGCCATTCACCCTCCCTCTCATCCATCCTCTCATTGAGCCATAGCTCCCCATTCCTAAGAAGGTCCTCCCCCAAGCTAGGGCATGGTGGCCCATTTCCACCTAAAGAAGGTATAATTTCTGTTTTATGTTGTTTATCTTATTGTTTTCTAACATATTTTCTTGCAAGTTTATTGCCTAACATGTGATTGTAGGTCTCCATTGTTTGCTTGTAGGTCTTTGAGTTTTCTAACAGTTGTATGCAGGGTCTTGGAGCTTAACCCATAACCTTGTGTGCTGAGGGGTTTTTATTTATGTTCTATTTCATTTCCTTTATGTTTTTCTTGCACAACCACTAGGAACCCTACCCTTCCATCCTATAGATGGAAGATAGCCATTCCTACTTTGTAGTAAGGGAGAAATCCTTGCTACAAATCTAGCGACCATACTGGGTCGATCCCACACAATCCCTGGGTTTTATTTTTGCAGTTTATTTTCATTTGCCCTAGTTTAAATTTCTTTCAAACCTACCTTAGATCTCAGTTTTTTTGCATTTTTAGTTACTCTCGAGCCTCCTCAAGGCCATTCCGAGCCCATTTGGCCATAGTATAGGTTACTATCGGTCAGATCTAGCTTAGGATCAGAAAAATTTCACCTTTCGGAGCAGGTCGCTCTTATCGGACTGAAAGGTGCGACCAGGTCACTCATTCAGGACTGAAAGGTGCGACCAGGTCACACATTTTTCCTTGAAATGTGCGACCCCATCCCAGAAGCCAACTCACTTCTATTTTCAGGTTATGAGCGACCCCCTCATCTATTTTGGGGAAAATTTGGTGACCCCTCACCACATTTGCCCCAAAAAGAGCAAACTGTCTTTCAAATTCTGACTTTTAAAAATTAAGGACTGTTAGTGCGGCTTAGCCACCTCTGTCCATCAAATCTGTTTCTATTTATTTTTAGTATTTGTTCATTTTATTACAGCATGTGTAAATCAATGGTAAATGAAATGGTTAATAGGTTAATGAATCTAATCAAAGCTTGATTAAAAATGACTGTAATTAAAATCAACATCTTTCCTAGCCCTTCCTCCTCTACCCAGTCATTACCATTCAGGGTATTCTAGGATAAGATGAAGGGTGAAGCTCGTATAGTAATAGGCACTTCACTTGGAATTTTTCAAAACCACTAAAAATGGGTGACTTGGAAGGTAGAGGGGGTAGTAGGCCCAGGGGGCCTCATGATGCTCAGCGTCCTCCCTATTGACCGACCCTGCATCCGGAGGGTGACCTATGGATCTACAGATGGGCTTAGTCCCATTGTGTTGAGATCCCAACACCCTTTCCCGGTTGAAGAGAAATACAGGTGCAAGGCAGTCACCTAGTCAAGCTATCATAGTTTAGATTCACAAATGGTACATGTTTAAATTTATGATTATCATTTACTACTTTCATCAACAATGTTTTGAACTCTGCAGAATATTCATAAACCATTTAAGTAGCCACTAAGTATAACAGAAAGACAAAAAAATACACACAAACCATACCATATAAAACAACGAAACTTAGTCCATGACGCTGATTGAGCCATTAAAATTTATAATTTACACTAAGTCAAACATCTGCAGTCTTTGAGGACATAAGTCCCTGACTTCCTTAATCGTGGGAAGTACCTGGGCTCATCCTAGAAACTCATTGTGAGGAGTACCATAGGAACCCCAAAGTAGCTAGCTGCTGAGAGGAATTGCCAAGCGAAACGGGCAATGACCACCACTGATTGACTAGCACTCCTATGAGGAAAAAGCCAAGCGCTGTCTTCTGGTAGTCTTGGTGGCCGAGTGACCACCTGAAGCCAATAGGAAGCCGTTAAAACTGGGGTCCAAAAATCATTACCATATTTCACCATTTTGACATACAAATCAGACGCGATTGATCCCCCACATTCTTCCTTACGCCTTAGAGGTGATCCACCACAGTTCGGGTCCTTACACCAACACCGTTGAGACCATTCTCAATGACCCTCTACACCATCAGAAGGCCATACAGCCTCTGATTCAGACTCAGAATCATAGCAATCTGAGCCAGACCTACATATTGCACCATCTAGCCCCATGGCTAGTGCAAACTTGGATCCATTTTTTGGCTTAGTGATTGGCAGTGGACCCATGTCCACACCCCACACCACCACCAACACCTCTGCTGGTGGCCCCAACATGATCATGCAAACTATCATAAGCCAGCTACCACCTCCCACATTGACCAGTCAAATTGTCCCACCTGTAACACTTGGGGGCAGTGTGCCTTCCACCCACACTGTCCCACTTGGGATACATGGGGGCAGTGGCCCCTCCACCTACACTGCCCCTCCTGTCATACATGGGGGCAGTGTCCCTTCCACCTACACTACCCCTCCTACCACACTTGGGGACATTGGCCCATCCATAATGGTGCCACAAGTACCCCCAGTTATGTAGGTGCATCATGTCCCTGCAAACCCCACCAACATTGCTGCCCCATCTCACATCAACCTTGGGTCAAACCTTCCTTTCATGGCATGTCTCAACTTTCCTAACTTGGTTCAGTTAACAAATGACCCTATCCATCATCAAAATTTTTGGCCTCCCATGCCAACCAAACTTCCCTTAGACATTCCCAAGTTTGAAGGGAAGGCAGGGGAGTGCCCCCAAAACCACATCATGACGTTTCACCTATGGTGCTATTGCAGCTGCAACCATTTTCCAAATTTAAAAAAAAAAATTGGACCCTCCTTTTGATTTTATTTAGCCTGGGATTGTTCAGTTTCCTAAAATCTATCTTTCCTCTGCTTTTAAACAAATTGATCTTTGGGAAGTCGAAGGATTGGTTGATTGTTTTTTTCCGTTGTTTCGGAAGTTAAATGAGATAGTATTGTCGTTGCCCAGCCAAAGAGTCTTTCGCTTTATTTGAGCACTTAACATTTTCATTTTTTTATGATTTTTTTTTATCACTATCGGGGATATGTTGAAGAATGAGCTAAGGCATTAGTCCTCTATGCCTCCGATGTTTCGAAAGGAAAACAGTGAACGTCCCGATGGACAATCCTTTTTCTCACTGATGCATGTTTTATTGCCCTTTTGTTTTATTGTTTAAACCTTTTTTGACTATCGGCGACCTTGTTTTTATCGCTATCAGAACGATTTATGATTTTAGATCAGAAGAGTTGTCCTCTACGCCGCCGTTGTTTTGGAAGGAAATTGATGAGAGGTTCTCCGATCGTCGATGATTTAGTAGTTAACATTTTTTTACCTCCGATACATAACCATCGGGATGATAGTGCTCAGCATCGTCGATACTGCAGAAACATTTAGGTTTGAATCGTCGACACTGCGGAAGCATGTAGGTTTGAATCATCGACACTACAGAAATGTTGAGGTTTGAATCACCGATCCTTAGCATTTAGAGTTTTTGATCTCTGACGGGTTTTATGATGTCATGGATCCATAGTAGTTTTTATGTCCACCATTGTGTCTATTGATCAAACTATCCTTCCCATGATTAGAATTTTCAATTGCCGATCTTTAGTTTTTAGAGCTTCCGATCGCCGACAATGCAGAAGTGCTTAAGTTTTAAGCTTTGACACTTAGCGTTAAGAGTCTTTGATGTCGATAGACTTAATAGTCTCACGGGACCCATAGTCATTTTTTTGTCCGCCATTGCGGCTGTCAATTGAACTACCCTCCTGGTGCTTAGTGTTTTCAATTGCCGATAGGGTTTTCCCGCCGACTCTTTTTCACCGAGGGATTATATACATGGGAAGCATTATTTTATCTTTTATCCGTGTTGAAACTTGTGTTTTTTCTCTAGTCCTTTTTTTTTGTATGCGTTTAACCTATTTTCATTGGACGGTGTAGGTTTTCATTGTTTTGATCCAGTTAGGGTTTTCCACGATGAGGAAAACAATATAGAGTCTAGTGTTTTGGAGATTAGCAGTAGCGAGAATGTGGTTCATGCTTTTCGAGTTAGTTCAGATGCAGCTTGGATTAAGATGAAGAGTCTGTTCTATCGAGGTTGTGATTTTAATTATGGATAGTGGACTTATAGGATTTCAAGACACAACCGTAGGATTTGCCTTTGCCTTGTCATTTTTTCTTTTCATGCATTAATACTATGTATAGTTCATTTTCATAATGCATATGGAAGAGGTAAATAGATTGATACAGTTTTTTGTTTCACTTGGTAAAAGCTAAATGGTCTAAGAACATGCTATTTTTATGACAAGGTGAATGCTACAAAGGAGATATGTCTGAAATACAAAAGAATAAGGCTCCAGTTGTTGAAGGAGATCTTGCAGTTAAAGGATCTAGATGAACGAATTTTAAAGAATGCAGTGGCACATGCATCTGTGAGTATTCATCTATTAGAACATCAGCCGCGTCTGATTCCAGCAAGGATAAAAGGGTTCATGAACCAGGCTGCCAAATATGAGATAAATATCAGTTTTCTTGAACCTTTTGATTTTGAAAGCATAGCAACGGAGGCCCGGGCATGGAAAAATTTCATCAATGACCAATCATTTTAAAAGATTTTTTGCTTTAAAATGTATTATATTGTAAAAATTATAAGCACATACTACAAGACAAATTTTGGAACTGAAAGGTCAGGGGAACCCAAAATTCATCAAGGGGCAGCCCCGAGGTTTTGCTTTTTTGTATAAATAAAGGAGAGTTTAGATGTAGAAAGGACTTCTTTCCCAGACCATTTTTTAGAGTATATTATAAGAAGAACTACTTCCTTTTACAATAAAGAATTACAAGTTTCTACTGGAGAAAGTTTGGTGGAATGTTTCAAATGCTTTGCTATGGACCAGTTGAATGTGAACTATTTTGTTTTCAGCTTATGTCCATTAATTGTGAGATCATTCTAACTCATTGAATTTCTGTTCATGTTATGAATGTCTTCTAGTTTATTCTATCAAATTTCCACTATGAGTAATGAAGGTTGTCATAAACAATAAGCTATCTTGTTGTTCATATTTCTATTAATGTTCATGTGTTATGAAATAAGTAACAACTATCTATAATTTTTCTTAATACATGCACAGAGATACATTACTCATTGATAACTGATAATTTTTCTCCCTAGGGATAGGTTAGTTAGTTAAATTTAGTTTCTTGCTGTTTGTGATTTAGATGTGAGAGAGGTAAGACGAGAGGTAAGAACCTACGCATCACATTGTGACACTCCTCGTTATCTCTATCAATTTGTATTTTTAGATAGGCACTTGCACATCATAACTTAAACACAAACTTAAAAATATACACTATGGACTAAGCCATAACTGGTAAAACATTTTAACTTGTTACTTGAACTACAGTAGCCGGACCGTAAACCGGATGGATTCCCCATACCGAACAATAACGGGCTAGTTGGGAACGTTTATTAGGGAGAATCCCTAACCGTTGTTACCTACGATTTTCTAGGCCTCAATAGTTTTTGGTGCTAGAAGGAGGGCCACTAGTGCATGGATGGCTAAGGAAGCTCACTTCCTCGAAATTAGTCCATCGGTGACAGTTCTGAAAGTAGTTTGTTTCACAAAACCACTCCTGAAGATAAAGACAAAGGGTATCTGTATCCTGTAGATAATGAAGTGGTTGATGATTTAAGAAGAATCACTAGGGCATATGCAAAAAATATTGGAGGATTACCTATCATTTATGTCTTACCTAGAAGAGAGTATCAGAAGAAAGATTGCCCTCAATTAGAAGACTCAGTGTTGGTAGAAAATCTTAAAGAACTGGTAGAAGTAGCCTTACAAGAAGTTTACCAACCTTTGAATCAATTGGATCCCGATTCACCTTACTGTTCACCTTTTCAGACCCCTGTTCAATCACAACCTCATTCTCCACTTAGAATCATGGCTAATGTACATGCAAACCAACCACCTCCACCGCCTACTTGGAGAGCTAGGTCGCCTTTAAATTTGACACCTCCCTTGCATGATTTGCCTCAAGCTTTTGACAAGATGTTACCCAAGTTTGAACCAGGTGAAGGAGTTTTGATAGATGATCATTTATAGAGTTTTTACTTGGCTATAGAAGGATTACAAGATGGGGAGCATGAAGACGTAGTGTGTGGATTGTTTCCCCACACTCTGAAAGGAAAAGCAGCCTCATGGTATTTTGCACTTCCTGCAAATTCAATCATGGATTGGAACACATTTGAGAGAATGTTTAGAAGTAAATATGCAGTTCAAAAAACTCATGTAGCCTTAATGAAGGGGTTATGTGCTCTAAAGAAAGAAAGAAAAGAAAAATTACATGATTTCACTCAAATATTTGCTACTTACCTAAACAATTTTACTGCAGTAAATAAGCCATCTGAATATGCCCTGATAGATTACTATACCTCATCCCTTGGGCCTGATCTATCCATGTTTTCTAAGAGATCAGTGAGACCTACATTAGTAGAAATGTATGAAGAAGCTGAGAAGGTGGAGGCTGAGATGGAAAGCATAGAAAATTATCCTGTGCAGTCGGAAGAAAAGACTTTTGGAAGCAAGAAACCTTTATTACTGACTAAGCCTAAGGATGAGCAATCACAGGATTTTGAAGGGATGTTGAAGATGATGCAAAAGTTATCCAACAGAGTGATATATTTAGAGAAAGAGAAAGAAGCTCATGAATCATATAAGCCTTATTATAAGAAAAGAGAAGACAACAGTCAACCTAAGCCTCCTCCACACAGTCTTGTAGCAATGAATTTAACTGATGTGGGCATGGATAATTTGTGTACTTTTCATCAACAGCCTCATTCTGAGAAGAATTTCCCCCAATGGATAAATTCTATGACACTGGTAATGAATCAATTATTGGATTCCAAATTGATAGAAAATGGTAAAGAGGGAGAAAAATATAATCAATCTACAAAAGAATAAGAGGAAGATACTTTGGTTTTATGGGACTCTATCTCAATGTTTGATACAGAAGAAGAATATTCTCTGAAACAAGAGGAAACATTAGAAACCAATGTGACAACAAGAAGTCAGAGTTTGTTAAAAGAAGACAAGTCAATACTTCCTAAGATCAAGAAACTTCAAGAAAATATGAAGAAGATACAAAAGAACAATACAACTGTTAAAATACTTGAATTTACCATTTCAAGTCAAAATCTGAAGAAAATTAACATGCCTCTAAAGCCTATTGAAGATAAGATTGATAATGTCAAGAAGAATCTCAAAGAACTTGAGATGGGGTATGATATTGTGGAAGACATTAAAAAAACTAAGGCAAATATTTCATTGTTTGAAATGTGTATTGTACCGTAGTAGAAAGAGAAATTGTTAAAAGCACTTGAGGTACTAGAAGAAGAGCTTCCCACTAACAACCAACCTGAAGAAGAAATTGGTGAAGCAAGTGTGGGAGGTAAGCCTAAGTATAAAACCCCAGCATTTCTCCTAACTTTTGATATTTTCAACTATAATGTGCACAACTGTTTAGTAGAATCATGAGCATCAGTCAATGTTATGCCACTTTCAGTCTGCAAGAAAATCAATGGACAACCTAAACCATCTACTTGGCAGACAGGACAGCTGTGAAAGTAATAGGGGAAATGGAAGATGTTCTCATTCGCTTATCTGCAGATGAGAGGGTATGTCAGTACATCGACATTGTAGTAGCAGACATAATTGATGCTTATGGACTGGTTTTGATTCGATACTGGTTGGAAAGTCTAGATGGATACTTCGCATCAGATTGGTCACATTTATGGTTTCCTCATAAGGGAAGTCCCAACCAGATAAAAGTCTTAAAAGAGCCTCAAATGAAATACAATGTTACTCAGTTAGAAGGAAAGAATGAGGCAATAAACTCTGTGTTGGGAAATTACTTCATTGAATTGGAACCGAGAAATTACCAAGCTGAAGAAGCTAGCAGTACACCTGACACCCAACCCGATATCCTTCGATTTTCATGGGCTGATGAGATTGACTGTAAAATAGTAGATTTAGTTTCAGGTGTAGTTTTTAATTAAAGTTCAGTAGAAGTAGATAGTTTTTGGGCCCTTTATTTTGATGGATCTAAAACATTGGAAGGATCAAGAGCCGACTGTGTCTTGGTTGATCCAAAGAAAAATAAACATTTTCTTTCTTGTATATTAGAATTCGAATGTACAAATAATACAGCTGAGTATGAAGCACTAGTTCAGGGACTTAAAAAGGCAATAGAATTGAAAGTGAAAAATATGAAAGTATATGGAGACTCTGAAATTGTTGTTAAGCAAATTCGAAATAAGATACACTGTATTTCACCACATTTAAAATCCTATCAAAATGAAGTTTGGGATTTGCTTATAAATTTTCATGCATTCAATTTTGTGTCCATTCCTAGATTAAAGAATGAAACAGTTGATTTACTAGCTACCTCAGCTGCAAGGCTAGTACCTTCTAATAATAGATTCTCTATTGAATTACTTTTCAGGCCTTCTGTTCTGGATATGATCACAAATTTATGAGTTTTTGACGATGATCAACAAATTTTGGAATGCTTGATGAATGATGAGACTTTTAAAGGAGCAATAATAGATGATGAAGAACATCAAGCAGAATTAAAATTTGGGAACTTTATTCCTAAGGGAGTTAGAACCTTGGAATGAATGTTTGACTTAAACAACAAATTCATAAATCCAGCGAATTTCAAGACTCATAGCTCATCCTTGCAATTTGAGCTAATAAATTTGGGGACTGAAGCTGAACCCATATATGTAAATTTGGGAAAGCGTTGTTCTCCGGGTGAAAGAAGTAAGTTCATTGGTCTGTTCAAACAGTACAAAGATGTGTTTTCCTGGACATATGAAGAGCTTGAAAATTATGACACAAAGATCATACAACATGGCATCCCGATTAAAGCTGGAGTCAAGCCTTACCAACAACCTTTGAGGAAGATGCATCCGAAGCTGGAACCTTTAATTCAGAGTGAAGTGAAAGATTGTTGGATGCTAAAATTATATTCAAAGTCAGACATTTGGAATGGGTTTCGAATTTAGTGCCAGTAAGGAAAAATTCAGGAGAAATCAGGCTCTGTGTAGATTTTAGAAACCTTAGTCGTGCGTCAAATAAAGATAACTATCCAGTCCCACCCATGGAGAAAATACTACAGATGGTTTTAGGTTCTGAATTGTTTTCATTATGAGATGGATTCTCTGGCTATAATCAAGTATTAGTAGCTGAAGAGGATAGGCTTAAAACCACATTCAGAACCAAGTGGGGAAATTTTGGTTACAAGAGAATGCTCTTTGGACTCATTAATGCTGGAGATACTTTTTAGAGGGCCATGGATATAGCTTTCCACAGTCTGATTGGCCGTAGTGTTATGGTATATCTTGATGATGTCACAATATTTTCAAAAAAAAGAGAGGAACATGCATTCCATCTGAAACAAAGGAAGGAAAGCTACTGGGTCATGTTGTTTATAAGAAAGGGATCTCCATAGGCCTAGAAAGGATTAAAGCCATAGAACATATCCCTTTAACCCATAACAAAAAGGGCATGCAATCATTCATGGGGACAATTAATTTTGTGCGAAGGTTTGTACCAGATTTTTCTCAAATTGTCAAACCTTTGCAACAGATGGTTAAACAAAGTGTACAATTTAAATGGAATGACGTGGAAAAGAACGCATTCAGTAAGGTAAAAACATCTATTGCTCATGCACCATCACTCAAAATTCTGAATTTCGAAAAATATTTTATTCTTTACACTTTTGCATCCGATGACTCATTGGCAGTGGTGTTTACATAGAAGGAAGATGGGGGAGATGAGTACCCCAGATCATTTATGAGCATTAGTCTGCAGGGAGCTAAATTGAAATATCCAATAGTTGATAAACAAGCTTATGCAATTTTTAAAGCGGTAAAGAAATTCAGGCCATATATACTTACGAACTGTACTAAGGTGATAGTTCCACACCCAGCTGTAAGATATCTTTTTGTACAAAAAGAATTAGGAGAAAGAAGAGGCAACTGGGTATCTGCCTTACAAGAATATGATCTTGAGTTCAAACCAGCATCCATAGTAAAAGGACAAGGATTGTATAAACTAATGTCTGAAGGTAAAGACAATGAAGAAAACAGTTGGGATAATGAAGCTGAGTTACATATGGTGGATGTATGTACTCTATTCACAACTCCAGATTCTTGGTACTGAAACCTAGTTCATTACCCTCAAGAAGGATATTTGTCGGAACATTGGAATTCCGAACAACGAAGAGAATTACGTCTGAAATCAAGCTTCATATCAGATAATTGATGGATTATTATTCAGAAAGAATTATGATGGAGTTTTTCTCAGATGCTTAGAACAAGAAGATGCAAAGAAGGTCATAATAGAATTTCATGATGGGCTTGCTGGAGGTCATTTTTCCGGAGATACAATAGCCCATAAGATTCTCAGAGCTAGATATTACTGGCCTACACTATTTAAGGATGCTCATGCTCATGTCAGAAAGTGTGATGTTTGTCAAAAAGGTGGTGGAAGATAAGCTAAAGCAGTAGGGCCTTGAAACTAGTGATGATAACAAAACCATTCGAACAATGGGGAATTGATATTATTGGAGAAATAAAACCAAATTCTTCCTTGCAGCACAAATATATTTTGACGCAACTAACTACTTCACCAGATGGGTCGAGGCCATTTTGTTATGCAAAGTGGATGAAGATGCAGTCATGGATTTCTTACAAGATCACATTATGACCAGGTTTGGGGTTCCAATTCCCCTGGTTTTTGATAATGCTACTTTCTTTTCTTCTATTAGATTAATTGCATTTGCTAATGAAAGAGGAATCAAGTTGCATTATTTTGCAAACTATTACCCACAAGGAAATGGTTTGGCGGAATCTACAAATAAGAATTTGATTAGAATAAATCAAAGAAGTTGGAATTTAGCGTTACCTAATGCTCTTTGGGATGATAGAGTCACACCCAAGAATTCCTTAGGTGTGTCACCATACACTCTTGTTTACAGAAAAGAAGCTATTCTTCCTCCCAACATTCTGTTACCATCTTCCATAATAGCTCAGGAATCTAGAGGTACCGATAACGAAATCCTACAGATCAGAATCTATAATATTTTGAAGTCGGAAGAGTCTAGGTCCAAATCCAAAGAAATATTTAAGCATCAACAGGAAGTAGTGAAACGTTGGTTTGATAAGCATAAAGCTGCGAACAAAGAATTCTAAGTAGGAGACCTGGTTCTTAAGAGGGATCATCCGCATGATGAAAAGGGAAAGCACACTAAGTTTCAACAGTTATGGGTAGACCCTTTTCAAATTGCATCCAAGCTTGGCCCCTCAACTTACAAGTTGCAAGATTTACAGGGGCGGGAAGAGAACTTACCAGTTAATGGTTTAGTTCTCAAACCTTATTTTTCTTGATTTTTATTTCTTGGTTATCTTGTACATAAATAAACTGATTTGTTTGTTTTATTTTTGTTTGTTTTAATTAGGGTTTGATTGATTGTAATAAAGAAGCACAGCTTTTGGTTGCATGGAGTTCATCAGAATTCTATATTACCTAAAATCCTTGATACAAGACTGTGTACTATTAATTTATTTGAAATAACTTCTTCTAGTTTAGCAGTTTTCCTAAATGGTTATGAATAAATTGAAGTCCTAATTAATCCTTGTAAAATAACTCAGTATCAAAAGGTCTGGAATACTATTTCGAGGTTCCATCCATCTCACATTAAAAATGTCTTAGGGGGTTATAGTAAAAGACCCATGGAGAGGAAGCAGGGTAAACAACATATTATATTTAAATGATCCCATGCCAGGAATTGAAATCCAAAAGGAAAATAAGAGTCAAAATCTCCTAAGAAAGCAATATGTATCAAGACTAAGTACTGAACCATATTAGTACAAGATTTCCAAAGTTCTTATCCGTCTGTGAGCTGAAAATTAATTACATCTCTCACACAAAAGGACACTATGGATAGAGGAGCCTGAATTAAAAATTTCATAAATAGGGCATAAAGGAGGACTCAAAAGAGGACAAAAGTCCAAAAGAACAAAAGTGCAAAATGGCATGGGAATGAGGAACAAACAAATATTTCTGTTTTCCATATGTTACAATCCTATGGTGTCTAAGCTGGAAGCTACCCAAAGATAGAGGTAAAAATGAAACTCATATTCCTGGCCTCAAAAGAGTTATCTAGACTTTGAAATCTTAGTTTCGATTTTCCCTAAATTGGACTATCATCAATGATTAAAGTGCATACATCTGCCATTTAGGAAATCCAGACATCTAGAAGAATTTAGTGTGTGGGTATTTATTGTAAAAAAATAGTTTGCTGATCAAAGAAGAAATTGTCCAGAGATCTGTGTTCACCAGGTAGTTGCCAATTGTTGCAGCTGCAACCTTTTCCCAAATTTTTAAAAAAAAATTGGACCCTCCTTTCGATTTTCTCTAGCCTAGGATTGCTCAGTTTCCTGAAATCTGTCTTTCCTTTGATTTTAAAAAAATTGATCTTTGTGAAGTCGAAGGATTGGTTGACTGTTTTTTCCACTATTTCGGAAGTTAATTGACCTAGTATTGTCGTTTCCCAGCTGAAGAGTCTTTCGCTTTATTTGAGCACTTAACATTCTGATTTTTGATGATTTTTTTTTATCACTGTCGGGAGTATGTTGAAGAATGAGCCGGGGCATTAGTCCTCTATGCCGCTGATGTTTCAGAAGGAAAACAGTGAAGGTCCTGATGGACAATCCTGTTTCTCGCCGATGCATGTTTTATCGCCCCTTTGTTTTATTGTTTAAACCTTTTTTAACTGCTGGTGACCTTGTTTTTATCGCTATTAGAATGATTTACGATTTTGTATTGAAAGACTTGTCCTCTACGCCACCGTCATTTTGGAAGGAAATTAATGAGAGGCTCTCCGATTATCAACACTTTAGTGGTTAACGTTTCCAATATTCGATACATAATCATCATGATGATAGTGCTTAGCATCGTTGACACTACGGAAGTGTTTAGGTTTGAATCACCGACACTGCGGAAGCATTTAGGTTTGAATCGCCGACACTACAGAAATGTTGAGGTTTGAATCACCGATCCTTATCATTTAGAGTTTCAGATCATCGATGGTTTTTATGCTGTCATGGATCCGTAGTAGTTTGTATGTCCACCGTTGTGGCTGTTGATCAAACTATCCTTCCGACGATTAGAATTTTCAACTGTCGATCTTTAGTTTTTAGAGCTTCCGATCACCGACACTGCGGAAGTGCTTAGGTTTGAATCTCTGACACTTAGCATTAAGAGTCTTCGACGTCGATAGAATTAATGGTCTCACCGGACCCATAGTCTATTTGTTGTCCATCGTTGCGGCTTCCAATTGAACTACCCTCCCGACGCTTAGTGTTTTCAACTGCCGATAGGGTTTTCCCGTCGACTCTTTTTCATCGAGGGATTATATACGTGGGGAGCATTATTTTATCTTTTATCTGTGTTGAAACCTGTGTTTTTCCTCTAGTCATTATTTTTTGTATGCGTTTACCCTATTTTCATGGGACGACGGAGGTTTTCATTGTTTTAATCCAGTTAGGGTTTTCCATGATGAGGAACACAGTACAGAGTCTAGTGTTTTGGAGATTAGTAGTAGCAACAATGTGGTTCATGCTTTTTGAGTTAGTTCAGATGTGGCCTGGATTAAGATGAAGAGTCTGTTCTATTGGGGTTGTGATTTTAGTTATGGGCAGTGGAATTAGAGGATTTCAAGACACAACCGCAGGATTTTCTTTTGCCTTGTAATTTTTTCTTTTCATGCATTAATACTGTGTATAGTTCATTTTCATAATGCATATGGAAGAGGTAAATAGATTGATACAGTTTTTTGCTTTACTTGGTAAAAGATAAATGGTCTAAGAACATGCTATGTTTATGACAAGGTGATTTCTGCAAAGGAGATATGTCTAAAAGACAAAAGAAGAAGGCTCCAGTTGTTGAAGGAGATCCAACAATTAAAGGATCTAGATGAATGAATTTTAAAGAATGCAATGGAACATGCGGCTGTGAGTATTCATTTATTAGAAGATCAGCTGTGTCTAAGTCCAGCAAGGATAGAAGGGTTTAGGAACCAGGCTACCAAATATGAGATAAATATCAGTTTTCTTGAACCTTTTGATTTTGAAATCATAGCAGTGGAGGCCCAGGCATGGAAAAATTTCATCAACGACCAAGAATTTTAAAAGATTTTTGTTTTAAAATGTATTATATTGTAAAAATTATGAGCACATGCTACAAGACAAATTTTGGAACTGAAAGGTCAGGGGAGCCCAAAAGTCATCAAGGGGCAGCCCAAAGGTTTTGATTTTTTGTATAAATAAAGGAGAGTTTATATGTAGAAAGGACTTCTTTCCTAGACCATTTTTTAGAGTAAATTGTAAGAAGAACTACTTCCTTTTACAATAAATAATTACAAGTTTCTACTGGAGAAAGTTTGGTGGAATGTTTCAAATGCTTTGCTATGGATCGGTTGAATGTGAACTATTTCATTTTTAGCTTATGTCCATTAACTGTGAGATCGTTCTAATTCATTGAATTTTTGTTCATGTTATGAATGTCTTCTAGTTTATTCTGTGAAATTTCTACTATGAGTAATGAAGGTTGTCATAAACAATAAGCTATCTTGTTGTTCATATTTCTATTAATGTTCATGTGTTCTGAAATAAGTAAGAACTATCTATAATTTTTCTAAATGCATGCACAAAGATACATTACTCATTGATAACTGATAATTTTTCTCCCTAGGGATAGGTTAGTTAGTTAAATTTAGATTCTTGTTGTTTGTTATTTAGATGCGAGAGAGGTAAGATGAGAGGTAAGAACCTGCACATCACATTGTGACACTCCTCGTTATCTCTATCAATTTGCATTTTTAGATAGGAACTTGTACATCATAACTTAAACACAAAAAACTAAAAAATATACACGGTGGACCGGCCCGCAATCGGTAAAAAATTTTAATTTTTTACTTGACTTATGGTAGCCGGACCATAAACCAGACGGATTCCCCATACCAAACAGTAACGGGCTAGTTGGGAATGTTTATTGGGGAGAATCCCTAACTATTGTTACTTGTGATTTTCCATGCCTCAATAGGTGCTCATCAAATATCATTGTAGATGACTCAATCAGGCTTCGACTATTCCAACGCGCCCTCACAGGTGCTACAACCAAGTGGTACATCGAGCTACCACAAGCCAAGTACCCAGATTTCAACTTCGTGGCTTTCATGTTCCTGCAATATTTCCAACTCCCTATTAGATACGACGAAGGTGTGGAAATCTTGTTATCTTGTTGCCAGAATACTGCGACCCACATAACGGACCACATCCATGAGTGGCAGCAATGCCGTAGTTTGTACAAGATCCAACTTGATAAAGGATCTTCCTGGATTGGTTCCTAAAAACCTTGCTACCACCTATAGCAAAGGACACCACATCCAAACGTCCCCAATCTAAAGAGGAGGCCATCTAGAAAGCCTAGTAGTTTGATCTGATCTATGCACAGTATAGATACCTTTACACTGTCATTCTAGATGCTCCCTGTGTAGGAACCTCCTACTGGGATGCACCAGGGGAATCCCATGTCGCAGATGGAATCATAGGTTCTGTCTCCCACCAACCACAGCACTGTCCAACACCACCTGCAATGCCACCATAACCAAGCAACACCCCTAGTGTTTCCTACCAAAACCAAACTCTAGACTATGCAAGAATGATGTCCCAGTCCAGAACCACAACTTCTTATGCATAACCTGTGCCACTACAGCAGGCCTAGGCATTAGCTTGGCTGACACAGCAATACGCAGGACAAATGCCCACATTTGTGGCACCGGCACCCACCCAAGTCTACTATGCACCATCGGTGCAAGCTGTGCAAGCCCCCACCCCTTCTCCAACTACTCCATTGGGACAAGTGTTTGCACAATAAAATTTTCCCAACCAACTAGCCCCCAATAACCAACAAGGGCAAGCCAGGAATAACCAACCCTGAAACCAAGGCAAAAATCAACCACAGGGAGGTGGTCAACAACCAAATCCTCCCAACAATGCCGTGGCAAACCGGCCAACACAAAATCCTCAACAACCAAATGCACCAAGACGCAATGCCCCGTTGCATACGAACCAACCGTGCACACTATGTGAGGTCTACGGGAACTTCACATATGAGTGTCCCTTCATGGGTCATGCTAAATAGGCCATTAGAAATGAGGTTCAACATGCCACCAATACAACAGACCAAACCCAACCCAATACGGCACTACCAGGACCTCCTCCTATGGTGCTCTAAAACCCATTACCAGTCCAAGGATTGGTGGCAACTGCACCCCCTCCCCAACCCAATCCCAATTCTCTAGAGGCACCTCCCATGGCATAAATAGGTGTCCACCTCCTGCTAGCTATGAAAACTGAAGATGTCAATTTATAGACCAGACGAAATCAGTACGGAACCAACATAGAACCTGCTGACACATTAGCGACATCTACATCTAAAACAACCAATGCATCTCTTCAGTTACCCCCTTTCTCGCACCCCCCCATACGTCGGGTTGCCAACAATGCCATGGCTAGAGTTATCGTTAGCTACAACATCATGGATTATTTGGCCCAAACACCTACCACCATGTCAGCTCTTGAGGTACTCAAAACTTTCCCAACGCAGCAGAAAGCCTTACTAGCCGCCCTTAGTGCTGTGGACCCCTCTGACTCCAATTTGATCACATTCGACATGGAGAATGGAGAATCACGGATGCCATCAACCATTGCCTTCCAAATCCTGGTGTCTATTTGGAATTTGGTCATGTACAGGTGCATAGTGGATGAGGGGGAATCCACGTGTGTTATGTCTACCCTAGTCTGGCAGAAGCTTGGATCCCCAATTCTGCAACCATCCTCTACTACTCTACGGGCTTATGATGGCCATCCCACTAAATCCCAAGGAATCCTCCCTAATGTCCCCATCATATTAGCCAGGAAAATAGTACTGATGGACATATAGGTTGTTAATGCTCAATTGGACTATAACCTTCTCCTTGGAAGAAGTTATATGTATGCCATGAGAGCCGTAGAATGAACTGTTTTCTATCTCATGATGTTCCCCCACGAAGGGAAAATCATGATGGTTGACCAACTAACTTATCACGATATGTAAGGGCTAACGGAACCCACCAACGTTATCCCTACAATCAACACCATTGATCTGCAAGGGCTAACCACACCCACCAATGTTATCCTTGCGGTCAACACCATGGTTGACAACATACCAGCCTCCCCATTTTTAAATGTGGGCCCTGATTTGTTTGTCGATACCACCATGACAGCTTCTTTCCCCTTAGTGTCACCACCACCGAAACCAAATGAGATTACGGATTTTTGCATGCTCTCATCCATAGCTGCAGCCCCAACTGCAACCGCAACACCATCCATAGCCAAAACATCAACAACAGCTGCAACATCATCTGCAGTGGCAACATTATGTGTAGTCGCAACCACAACCTCATCCCCACATACAACCAGTAGGGATTTATCTGGGATCCTCCCTAGTCCACACAATTCCCTTCCTCTTTCCCCTGCCTGGTGTCATGAGCAAGCCAGTAATGGCCACCTTAAAATTACCCAACTTTACATTGGGAATTCCCGTGTGGTATCTTGATCCATCGGCTCAACCACCAATTCCCCAGGTAGTCTTAACCCCCATGTAACCCATTGTGGTCGAATCTCATCCTCCACCCGGCTTGCAAAAACCAACCACCACACCTACACGCACACCACCCCACCCAAAAAGGGTCAGGAGAAAAAATGAAAAAGCTACCGCTGAGCCTCGACAGATCCCACATTGCGTCGTCTATGAAGAATAGGGCCATCCAACACAAAACTGCCCTGAGATTCCCATAATCCACGTGCATTTGGATGCCATGGATACAACAAAAAAACTCCTCGTGGTTGAACTTCCAAGCGGGCCAATAGTGAGAAACAAGTCATTGAGAACAAACCATGCTTGTTCCCTCTACGGTTTGTATGGACACTATTCTCACCACTTCCAAGACTTGTTCGAGTTCCAAATGGTTTTAGCCAACCTTCGAAAACATTCCCTTGAATCTAAGATCACCTTGATCGAACAAGTTCACTCCCCACCTCCTTCTTCGAACACCATGTTCATTTACATGATGTCAAGTTCTACAAACCCTCTTGTCTCCACCATCAATGATGGTCCATCAGACTTGTCTCTTCATTGCTTCCACAATGATGAGGAGATACTTGAAGCCTTAAGTGCCCTAGAATACCCATGGGATGACATGCACCATCCGCAGTCATAGCACCATCCATAGCCGCAACATCAACCATAGTTGCAGCTCCATCCATAGTCGCAACCCCAGCCACAGCCGTAACCCCAGCCATAGCCGCAACCCTAGCCATAGATGCAACCTCAACCTCAGTTACTAGGGAAATAGTGGAGTTCATTCCCACTCAACACAATCCTTTTGCTTTTCCTTTTCCTACCATCTAGGATCATGAGTAAGTTTGTCTTGGCAACCCAAAATTTACATGATTTCACACTAGGAGTTCCTGTGTGGTACCTTGAACCACCTACCCTACCTCTGAGGCCCCATGATATGTTAACTCATGTCCAAAAAATTGAGATGATGTTGCACCCATGTCTGGGTCCATGAAATACTCCTCTTGTCTCCATGCCTGCCCCTCTTCCTCCAACAGAGACTGGGGGCAAGGCCACCAAAACCACAACCAATTCCATTTACATAATCACTAGCACCAGTCTCCCTTTCGTCTCATCGGCCATGGAAGATCCACCTGATCTACCTCGGTACCACTTATGCGATGATGGAGAGATCTGTAAGATTGTTTTCGGTCTTACCCGTTACCTTTAAACCATAGTGTGGAATCGGTTCTTCCCATAAAAGACCAGATTTCATCACCCCGTCTTGCCAATGACCTTCGTCTCGGCAAGGGGGCATACCTCTTTGCTGACTCAAATGGTCGACTCTTGAAGAAGTTGTGTAACGGGATCCACCTCAAGAGATTCTATGCCTGATATAACCACTATGAGTCCCTTATAGCATAGTTTTTTCCTTTTTTGTTTTGCAATGTTTTTACCACAAGTCATAGCCCCCCTCTAGTAATAGTTCTACACATAAGGATAGCCCACTGGTGGGTACTGCACCACATCTGCACATGCACACATTATGTCTCATGTATGAAGTAGCTACCACTATTTTAGCATACCATCAGGTCCCTAGACCTGTCCTGGAGTTCCAATCAATTTACATACCACCATGAGAATTGCACATTGTACGTTGAGCTAGCTCTGTACCCATAGGCCCCCATTTGGTTTATTTTTCCCCTATGCATCATAGCCCTAGGGGTAACACCATTATTTGCTACTCCAAAATCACCCGAAACCTGTTCGAGACACCTCTCACACCTCTGGGCTTAAATTTCGTCCTCTATCTTCTAATGAGACCATCGTCTCATGTTTAATAAGTAATTTTTGGGACCACTTCTCGAAAGTTGCCTCAATTTATGAGCCACATCATGGTGATACAAGTGTCTTTGGACCTATACTTGCATCACTCTTTCCTGCCACCATTCATGCAGGTTTTTGGGCCACCGCTCATAAGGCACATCATTATGATTTTTAGCATATAGTTGTCTAATCCATCCACCGCACCTTATGCGAATCTTTGGACCATCATCCGAAGGACGAATCATTTCCTTTGCATGTATTTGGCATATAATTGCCTCCAGACTTACATTCACATCACATGTAGTCAAGTCCATCCACCACAACTCACACATGACTCTCTTGACCTCTATCCGAGAGCCACCTCAGTTTGTGTTCCTCTACAGCACCGACTCGCGTGCCTCAGCCATGATCTATCCCATGCATGTATTGGTATGTTTAAGAGCCACCTGCTCCATCCATACTACACGGATTGTTGATGTATATGTAACTTCGGAATGTATTCTTGTATGTATTGTAACCCGATGTTTATTCCGGGATGTTTCTATTATGTATTTGAGTCATGTTGTCTTACCCCGATGTTCCGATCGAGAGGATTAATAATGTAAACAAGTCATATCAAGTCATTAGGTAAGTCCCCATAGTTTCGGGGCACTTGAGTTATTATACACTAATTAAGGTGTAGGCTCGAGTAGTAATTATTAGGTCGAGCCTACGTGTGAAATGGTAATTCAAGTGAACGGACTAATATAAATAGAGAGTGTGAGTCTCTCTATTTATCACTTGTGAATTACTCACTTGCTCTCTCAAGTGTGGCTCACCTTTGGAGAAGGAAATACTTTGGCTTGACAGAAGACAGAAGGCTGCTGTTGTTTTGGGAGATCTCTTACTGTTTTGGTGTTGATTCTATCTTAGAGGAAGTTGCGGGGTTTTCTCCTTTATGGTTTCCCCGAGGAAAATTCTTTGTGTCTCGTCTCTTGTGATGTGCTCATGTTTTATTGCTGTACTTGTTATTCTCTCAGTGAAAAGATCCTAAGATCATAATGCTAGCTTAATTTTTGAGAAAACTAACATGGTATCAGAGCTAACCTGAGAAGAAGACACTGTGCAGCTGCGGAGGCTAGGGCTTCCTTGTTTGTGGATCTTCCTCCACTAATTTTCAGCAAAAGTAAGGTGGAATTATTCTCCTCCCTAGGGCGCATCTTTCTGTTGAAATAGAATTCAATTCTGAGGTTTTTCAGTTTTGGACCTGTCACTAGGGTCGGAAATTAGGGCTTTTTGTAGAAGAAGAATTTTTCAGTGAGCCCAGGCCTGGATTGTTCTCCTCCCCAAAATCGAAATTAGGAACAAATTTGAAGGCATTTGGGTGGACAGAACTCCGGGAAATCAAAACCCTTGTTGCTCCTGAACCAGCTCTGCAGGATTTCAGCTCAAGCTTATGATTTGACATCTTGAACCTGGTAAGATCTAAAATCTTTTGTATTTCCATTTGAGGTTCTTATTTAGAGATGTCTCATCATACCAAGCTTGATGAAAAGCTTGAGGGGGCTGAAAACTTCCGATCTTGGAAGTATAGGATCTCCCTGGTCCTGGAAGAGAATGAACTAGACTCCTACATTCATGAGGAGGTTCCAGATCTAGAGGGAGATGAGGAAAAGGCCCTACATAAGAAGAAAATGGTTATGGCAAAGAGAATCATTGCTGATTCTATTAAGGATCATCTTATCCCATAGGTGTCCTCTCTCAAGACACCTAAAGCTATGTTTGATGCCCTAACCAAATTGTTTGAAGGGAAGAACATCAATCGGAAGATGACCCTGAGGAACCAGTTGAAGAATGTGAAGATTCAGAATGCAGAAACTATCTAGTCATACTTCACAAGGGTTTCTCAAATTAAAGAACAATTAGAAGTTGTTGATGAAGAAGTGGAAAATGCTAAGATTGTCATGACTACCTTAAATGGCCTTCCTAGGTCATGGGATTCTTTTATCCAAGGTATCTGTGCAAGAAAGAAGCTAGTCAAATTCAGCAGACTATGGGAAGAGTGTTCTCAAGAAGAAGCACGGATAGCAGCTCGAGAAGAGAAGATGGGAAGTGAAGATCAAGCCCTTACAGCCCACTCTAAGAAAAGCAGAAGAAGACCTTATTACTCCAAAGGTAAGATTTCTCATTCCAAAAAGGATATATCAAAATTAAGATGTTATACATGTGATGAGGTAGGACATTTTGCAAAAGACTGTCCTAAAAACAAGAGTCACCCTCATAAGAAGAAGGGGAACAAAAGAAGACATCATGCTCATGCTGCAGAAGATGATGAACCAACCAAGAAGAGATCCAGATATGAAAGTGAAGATTCTTCCAGCGAGGATGAATATGTTCTGATATCATCTCTCACAGGCAACATTACTCATGGGAGTGATGATTGGCTGATAGACAGTGGTGCTTCCAAACACATGACGGGATTCAAGGAATTCTTTGTGAGGCTATCAGAACATGAATCACCTCACAAGGTGAAACTAGGAGATGACTACCAATATCCAATAAAAGGTAGTGGGGAATCTTCATACAAGCTAGAATCTGGTAAGTCCCTAACAATGAAAGAAGTATTGTTTGTTCCAGGACTTAAGAAGAATCTTCTATCCATTTCAGCATTGGATGCAGAAGGAATGCGGGTTGCATTCATAGATGGTCAAGTCATCATGTGGCCAAAAGGAAATACTATCGATGATGCGGTAGTAATTGGAGAACAAGAAGGAGGATTGTACAAATTGAAGGGCCATCCAGAACAAGCCTTGATCCATGATTCAGTAGAGCCAAATGAACTTTGGCATAGAAGGCTTGCACATGTGCATTACAGAGCACTACCTATTGCAAGCAAAGCTGTTGAAGGTCTTCCAAAATTCCAAGCAAAGAATGACGGAGTTTGCAAAGGATGTGCGAAAGGGAAGAATACAAAGAAGACATTTCCTAGCAGCGAAAGCAAAGCAAAAGGCATTCTAGAAATCATCCATTCTGATGTATGCGGTCCAATGTCGTCAAACTCAATAAGCGGGTATGCATACTATGTTTCTTTTATTGATGATTTTTCTAGAAAGACATGGATTTATTTTATGAAGAATAAAGATGAAGTATTCAGCAAGTTCAAGGAATTCAAAGCCTTGATCGAGAACCGTATTGAAAAGAATATCAAGACCATTAGATCAGATAATGGTGGAGAATTCACTTCAAATGAATTCAAGGAGCTATGCAAAGAATCAGGGATTAAGAGGGAGTTGTCCACTCCTTATAATCCTCAACAGAATGGGGTTGCAGAACAAAAGAATAGAACTATCATGGAAGCTGCGAGAGCTATGCTTCATGATCAAGATCTACCTATGCATCTTTGGGCTGAAGCTGCTAGAATAGCAGTGTATGTATAGAACCGTACTCCACATAGAGTACTCGAGAACAAGACTCCTGAAGAAGTCTTCTCCGGCAAGAAACCAAAAGTCAGCCATCTCAGAATATTCGGTTGTCCAGTGTACATACATATTCCAAAAGAGAAGAGAACAAAATTAGATCCTTCAGGAAAGAAGGGTATATTTGTGGGATACTCTGAAAGCTCGAAGGCTTACAGAATCTACTTTCCAGGATTCAAGAAGATTGACGTCAGTAGGGATGTAACATTTGATGAAGACACAGCTTACAACAAATCCAGAAAGAGACCTACTGAAGAACCTGAAGAAGTAGAAGCACCCAAGATCCGTGATACAATCATGAATGAAGAAGCTCAAGAACAAGATCGAGAGTTCGAGGAACCACAAAGACCTGTAGATCCACCTCTGGAGAAGAATCCTCATAAGAGGAAACCCGCTTGGGTACGTGAAATTATCCAAGGTGCGGAAAGATATGGGGCTCCAGAAGAGAATCATAGAGAAAGAAAGAGGACAATATCAAATTCCGGGTATGTATCTTTACTATGTGATTTTATTGATAAAGAACCTTCCAGTTATGAAGAAGCAGCAAAACAGAAAGAATGGAAGGATGCTATGATCGAAGAATATCAATCGATCATGAAGAATGATGTTTGGGATGTTGTCCCAAGACCAAAAGGGAAGTCAGTTGTCACTTCCAAATGGATCTACAAGATCAAACATGCTGCAGATGGTAGCATTGAAAAGTATAAGGCAAGATTTGTAGCTCGAGGATTCTCTTAGAAAGAGGGAGTAGACTATGAAGAGACCTTTGCACCTGTAGCTAGATACACTTCCATTAGATCAGTACTTGCTTTGGCTGCAGTGACGAAATGGAAGATACACCAAATGGATGTCAAGACTGCTTTCTTGAATGGTGTAGTAGAAGAGGAAGTGTATGTAGAACAGCCACTCGGTTTTGAGACACATGACATAGAGTCTCATGTGTGCAGATTGAAGAAAGCCCTGTATGGTTTGAAACAGGCACCCAGGACCTGGTACGGCAGGATTGATAGCTTTCTATCCAATTTGGGCTTTACCAAGAGTAAAGCAGATTCCAACCTTTACTACAAGGTTGAAGATGGCAACCCAGTGATGCTTCTACCTGATTGTAGATGATCTGTTTGTGACAGGTACAAATGGGTTGATTGCTGATACGAAGAGAAAGCTTGCTGCTGAGTTCGAGATGAAGGACTTGGGGATGATGCATTACTTTCTAGGTATGGAGGTGTGGCAGAGTTCAGATGGGATCTTCCTTGGACAAGGGAAGTATGCAGTAGAGATCCTGAAGAGATTCGGGATGATGGACTGCAAGGCAATGGCCACACCTATGGCATCGAACCTGAATCCATTGAGTGATGCTTCGTCAGAGTCGGTTGATGCTACGATGTATTGTCAGATGATTGGGTCATTGATGTACCTGACGAACACAAGACCAGATATTTGCTTTGCTGTGAACACCTTAAGCCAATACTTGACAGATCCGAGAAGTGTTCACTTGATTGCTGCAAAGCATATTCTGAGGTACCTGAAGGGTACAATTGATTATGGGCTCAAGTATGATGTGAATCAGAAGATTAACCTGGAGGGTTATGTTGATTCAGATTGGGCAGGCAGTGCCATCGACAGGAAGAGTAATTCAGGGTGTTGCTTCAGTATGGGATCAGGTGTGATCTCTTGGTTTAGCAGGAAGCAATCTTGTGTGGCACTAAGTACAGCTGAAGCAGAGTATGTCGCAGCTTGTTCAGCTAGTTGTGAGGCAGTATGGCTATGGAAGCTACTGTCTGAGATACTTGATCTCCAGTTAGATGCTACTTGTATACACTGTGACAACCAGAGTTGTGTGAAGTTGTCAGAGAATCCAGTGTTCCATGACAGGTCGAAGCATATCGAGATCAAATATCACTATATCAGGGATATGGTGCAGAGAGGAGCAGTGAAGCTCCTGTATGTTGCGATGGAGGAATAGATAGCTGATGTATTGATGAAGCCATTGGCTAGGTTGAAGTTTGAGTACTTCAGAGAGAGACTTGGTGTTCTCCAGATCGAGGCTTCCTCCCAGAGACAGTGATGAGATCCAGAGCCATTCTGACATGGTGAGAGGATTGGTTCCTTCCATGGTCAGATGTAAGGGCTGAGACATTCCGTCGTGGTGAGAGGATTGGTTCCTTCCATGACTGATATGAGTGCTGAGATCTATAGCCATTCTGTCGAGCAGGACAGATGTAAGGGCAATTGCCATTCTAGGAATGGAGGCACCTGGTCAGTTACCAGGATCATTCAGTACAGGACTGTGTAGCCATTCTGATGTGATAGAGGGATGTGTTCCCACTTGATCAGATGTAAGGGCTGAACCATTCTATTCATGGCTAAAGGATTAAGTTCCTTCCATGTCAGATGTGAGTTTTGGCCATTCCGACAAGTAGGTCGGATATAAGTGCAGTGCCATTCAGACATGGTGAGAGGATTGGTTCCTTCCATGGTCAGATGTAAGGGCAGTGACATGGTGAGAGGATTGGTTCCTTCCATTGTCAGGATGCCACATCCAGCATGAAAAAGGGCTGGCTCTGTGAAGACTCATCTAGTTTGAAAAAGAACTAGCTCTGAAGTGGATGCCATATCTGGTTTGAAAAAGGACCAGCTCTATGATGCCTCATCTAGTTTGAAAAAGGACTAGCTCTAGGAAGACTCATCTAGTTTGAAAAAGGACTAGCTCTAAAGTGGATGCCATATCTGGTTTGAAAAAGGACCAGCTCTATGATGCCTCATCTAGTTTGAAAAAGGACTAGCTCTGGGAAGACTCATCTAGTTTGAAAAATAACTAGCTCTGAAGTAGATGCCATATCTGGTTTGAAAAAGGACCAGCTCTATGATGCCTCATCTAGTTTGAAAAAGGACTAGCTCTGGGAAGACTCATCTAGTTTGAAAAA
>LPNX011089446.1:0-54826 GCA_001517045.1 Pseudotsuga menziesii
AAATATTCAGATCTAAAATGAGAGTTAAATATTCAGATCTAAAATTGTGTAGATTCATAGCCTATCTGAAAATTGAATGTGCATAGCCTAGATTCTTAATATAGGGGAGGGTAAATGAAGTGAATGTGTACTTTAGGAAAGAAAGGGGTCTTTGAAAATTAACTATCATAGTAACTGAGTGTGATAGGTCTACCATTAACTTTTGGGAGCTAGGGTTTAACATTTTTCTTCCACTTGTGTACCTTATAATGAAATGCTACCACAGATCACCTATCCTTGCACCTCTTTTTTGCGATCCCATTTTACTTTATTTTTCATTTATTTGCATTTCTTAACCTTTTCATTGACTTAGTCCCTTTACTTTAGATTTGGATTGGATAACATGGGACATAGGAAACCTAGCTTTTTGCAAGGGGAAATTTAATTCAACAACATAGACCTTAGAGTACTAGAATCTTTTAACTTTATTGAGGGGTTCATACATGGGAATAACTATGAGACCTTAGATAGTTACCGTGAGTTACAAAGGGGAACATGAAGGGGATCGATGAACTGGCTATTGAAATGAAAAGTGGTTAGGAAAAATGGTATGTGACGGGTTAAAACACTCACTTAATTCACTAGGGTACAACTTAACGTTCAAAATGACACACTTGTAAGGCATAATGATGATAACACTAGGGTTAGACCAAGTAATGATTAAGAACTTTAAGTGTTATGAGTCATTTTACAAGCATAAAAGTAACATCCCATGAAATCACATCGTCATATAAGCAAGCATTCTAAGTGTTAAAGAGGGTAAGAGATATCACAACACTAGCGCATCTCACACTATCTTTGCTAGGCACATCCAAGGCACATAGACCATATGAATATGGGGAAAGGATATTTGATGAATGAACTATGAAGAAGCCATAGATCTCATCTCAAGAACAATTGATGAATATATCACCCCGTTTTGAAAAAGCAGTAACACTGTATATATTTTGAAATTTTATTTGTGATAGTATTGACAATAATGTGGGTGCTAATACAAGACTAATAGGATCCAATGTAAACAAGGTGATTATTAGACACCCTAATGCCACTTATTTAGTTCTTGGTGTTTAGATTGGGAATCAAGGTGTTCACGAGGTTTGCAGCCATGCTTCTCATGGCAAGCACCTCCAACTTGCATTCAATTAGTGGTTGGTGCACTGGATTTTAGAGTTTTATAGGGATGTAGAATTATAGTAAGTTTATTATTACGAGTCCATTCTTTAAAATCAACATTTATCTATTGGGATTAATGTTATTTGTATATTAATAATCAATTTTTCTATTCATGTATGATATTTGACTTGCTTGCAATTCTCATATTGCATTATAGAATTTTGAACCAAGATAATTCTTGTAATTATACCTACTTCATGTTCCATCCTCATCTTTCAAAAACAAATACCTCATGAAAAAAACATGAAAAAAATTGAAAAAAATTGAAGAAAATACCTCACAAAGGGAAGGTTAATCCAAAGGTGGTGATGAAGGGCTCAAGAACACCCAAAATCGCGTATTGACAGTCGATGTTTCCTCTTCGTTCGTCCAATAGCCGCACCGATAATGAGAAAAAGACGGCCTCGGCTGATTTAAAATAAAAAACAGGTTTTAAGAATCGTGCCTCCGTTTTAGCAAAGGAAATCGCGCACGCGATTTCCTTTGCTAAAACGGAGGCGCGATTTTGTTTACTAGCCTAGTTGGCATGCCCATTGCCAGCCTTGGGACTAGGCTTGGCAGGTTCGGTGTTGCTTGGGTTGATTTCTTTTTTTTGGATGAAGAGTGAATGAATTCACTCCACCATTGCATCTAAAGGGTCCATCAACTTCTTGCACACACCCTTAATGCATTGTGGTTTATAAGAACTATTCTTAATAAATATAGTCCATTATGTGTTTTTTAATACACCAAATTACATTCTTGTTTTAATAATGAAATTGCATTGTTATTTTCTCCAATCCTTTACCAATGTTTGTTTTTCTATTTATCAAGTTATTATGAATTTAATAACTGAGTTGTTTTAGGAATTTATTTGGAAAGGATTCCTATAAATTATGTTTATATCTTTTAAACATATTCCTTCTATCCTTGGAATGAATGAGTGTCATTTTTCCTTGTACCCATAGTGTTTCTCATTGTCATAAATGCGTTCCAACATTGTAAGATAATTGGTTAAAATTTTTAATCATCAAGTCAACTAATGTAGAAAACATAGTTGATTGCCTTCAAAGCTGGTAAAAACAGACAATATTTCCCTCTATATAGCCAAGTTTAAACTCATAGTTATGCCCAACGCATACAACTTTGTAAGAATAGAGAATATTTCATTCAATGTAAAGCCAATTTTAGACTAACACCATACAAGCGTGGTAGATTCTCTAATAAAGCACAAAATTTAACCAAGAAATGAAAACCAATGCTATATATATATTCTATATGCACTTTTCCATTGGGCGTAGCTTGGGTGGTTGGGAGATTTGGTTGTTGCACTCCCCATCTGGGTTCGAATCCCGCTGGGGACATTTGCTCCTTGGGAGTCATTGTATGTAATGAAATATTAGGCCGGTGAGTCGTTTATTGTGATTAATGATTCCCAAGTTCATTGCCTAGCGAGTATAAGATACTTTCCCAAGAGGACGTAGCCATGGTGTAAAATTAGGCTTCCATGGTGCACCACTTTTAAAAAATACACACATATATGTATATTCTTTCTGCACTTATGCTATACTTTGTATCATAATTTTATATCCAACTAAAATTTGACAAATATACATTAGTGCACATATATACATTATAAAATGCAATATTAACATCCAATCAAAATGATCTATTTAAATAAGGTTTGAACATCAATCGTTATACACAGTAAAAGCAAACAAATGTTCGATCTGCAATATTGCATTTACTCATCCATATTGATAGACAATTGTTCATGGCCTTGGATAAGAAGCTCTCCTATTAACTAATAGCTTATTGTCATTCTTCCCAGAGCATCCTTTTTCTCACAAAAGCAGGTAGCAATGTTGGGGGATATTGCCACCTCGGGGCTCTTATTAACATCAACACATTATTTATGAATAAGTAAAATGTTTATGTGTGTGTGTGTGTGTGTGTGTGTGTGTGTGTGTGTGTGTGCTGTGGTTCACAAAACCCCATTGGGGCTACTACGTCCATGGGAAGAAATCGCAAGGGGCCGAACCGAAGGGCGCACACCCCGTTCACTCTGATTATGGAGCTAACTAGATGGGGACATCAAGTGAGGCCCTTATATAGAAATTTACAACCACCCGAGGATTTGACCCTGAGACTTTCTGCTCACAACTTACAGCACTCAACCACTTGAGCTAGCCCATCGGGCTATATATATATAAACAATTTATTTATTTTAAAAAATTGATACAAAAATTAAAAATCAACAATTAAAATTATATTTTCCTTTTACGACAAAAGCATGAGTGGGCCTAACACTTAAGAGCATGTGTTTCCTACTAAGAGGTCATATGTTCAAATCTGGAGGGGGTAGGGTATGCACACCTTCATAAACTTTACCAATTACATCGTCGCAGAAAAGCGGTCACTTATCCCACAAACAAGGGAGTCTCATACAACAACTTGGTATCTAGCTTAGTTGTGGCCTTCAAAATAGATTTTATTATTGTTGTTTTTTTTGTTGTTTTATTGTTATTATTACTATTATTATTTTAATGTCATAGCCAAGCCAGCCACCACTTTAGTGTATGAGACCCCCTTGTTTGTGGGGTCTCATAGACCAAATTGGTGTATGGCTAGATTGTAACCTTAAAAATAGAACTAGTATAGATCCATCTTAACTATGGCTCTACCAAGCCCGGAGAGGGATCAAGTTCTCTTGAGGTGCAAACCCTTTTTAATTTACAGAAATGTCTAATAAGTATTCATACTTGGGAGGGAAATTGCCAACTTGCTTAAGTAATTTCAAATAGGGTAAATATTAGTAGAAGAATGAGTTGAGTAACATTAATAATCATATAATCAAATACTTTTCCAAAAATTGCTTTACTTATCTTTCTTTAAAACTAATAATGAATATTAAGAGCACCTAATGAGTAAAATAATCCATATAAAATTTTAAAATCTAGATTTAGAGAATAAATTGGAATTTGAAAAACATTTTACCATCAAATGAAGATTTTAAACATTTATCCAAATGTTTTTGAGAAATGACTTGTTTTTCTCTATAACTAAAAATGAACATTTACATGTTAGGGTTAACCTTGACTTGCAGATGATAAAAGATGTAAGTGGTTTAAGGCACATTGTTTTACTGGCCCGTGGTTTCATGCTAGTTGTATTTGCAATTAAAGAGCGTTATAAATATGGTTGTAATATTCCATTGTAATGGAAGCCTTGGTGGACCAATAATAAATCTATTATTGAAGGTTGGTTTTTCGCTACAATTTTTCTTTTTACTACCCAAGTCAATGGAATTTTACTACTCAATTGGTAAGATTGTGAGTATGCCCTAATATGGTTGTATATTTATATGAGTATAATATTTTTTATTTTTTATTTTTTTAATTATAAGTTGACATGTTATAAGTTGTTTTATTTTTTTACTTTTTATTATTATTATTTTTATTGAGGAGACATGTGCGACCTGAGCTTTATAGATAATTATTATTATTATTATTCTTTTAAGGTCACAACCAAGCAAGACACCTATTTGGTATATGAGGCCCCCTTGTTTGTGGGACAAGGGTCCGCCTCTACACAATGATTTAACTACTAAAGTCTACAGAGCTTTGCATACCCTACCCTTGTCTAATTTGAACCTATGACCTCTCAAAAGAAAACACATGTTCTTAAAAATTAGGTCCACTCAAGCAATGCATAGAAACCCATAATAGTCCATAAAACACACAAATTCAAAACAAAATTTATAAAAATTAATACATAAACACTACACCCATTTTAAATTATTATTTTAAATACTTGTAATTAATAAAAAAATATTAAATATTAAAATAAAAAATCAATATAAAATCTAATTACTTCATGTTAAAAACTATAATCCATAATGGAAATTATACTCTCCTATATTCTCCTCTCTTAACAAATATGGATTTATAAATAACACAGAACCTCTCTTAACAAAGAGATATTTAAAAAAACACAAAAGTCCAAAACAAAAATATACGGCACATAAATCTCAAACAAAATTCATATGAAATCATGTGGATATATGAAGACTAAGAGTTAAACCCACTTACATCCAAACAAAATTCGCTACATAGCAACATTTCCGTGCCATTAGTCCTTGTTTTTTATTGGCTACAGAAACAACTTTTTGGTGAGTATGGGAAAAACTTGTGTTTAGAGATGCGACAATTGAATCTATTGGAACCTCTATTATAGAAAAATGTAATTGAACTATTATAGAAAAATGTACTTGAATTATTAGTAATGTTACTATACGTTAACATCATGATACTAGTAATAATTATGATAATAAAGACGCTAACCTGGGGTTAGGGGTGAAGATGGCCATGTTATCGACCCTAAAACAAGTCTTAGAGCTACGACAATTGAATCTACTGGAACCTCTATTATAGAAAAAATGTAATTGAACTATCATAGAAAAATGTACTTGAACTATTAGTAATGTTACTATAAGTTAACATCATGATACTAGTAATAATTATGATAATAAAGACGCTAACCTGGGGTTAGGGGTGAAGATGGTCGTGTTATCGACCCTGAAACAAGTCTTAGAGCTTCGACAATTGAATCTATTGAAACCTCTATTATAGAAAAATGTAATTGAACTATCATAGAAAAATGTACTTGAACTATTATTAATGTTACTATAAGTTAACATCATGATACTAGTAATAATTATGATAATAAAGACACTAACCTGGGGTTAGGGGTGAAGATGGTCATGTTATCGACCCTGAAACAAGTCACTAGAGCTATTGGTTTATTTCTTGGTTTAACAACGTTGTCCATGCAGCAATTTTTGGCAACACGGTGATGTGCCTATGCCCAAAATGATGGTTAAATAATGTAGCTTGAGTATTTAAATCACAAAGTTAACTTAGGTTTGTCATAGGCTAAAAGTTCACATGTATATTTTTGGTCCAATGAAACAGCAAAAGACTGTGTTTAGAAACCTTTACTTCCTAAAGAATATCTCCTAAAATCAAGACATGATCATTTATTTGATGGTTATGTTTGAACTTTGATTTTCCCTTTACATGGAGCTTTCTTGATTCAACTAACTTAGAAAATTAGGCTTCAAACAATAAACTCAAGGGATAATAAATAAAATACAACCTTTACTCCCTAAAGAATATCTCCTAAAGTCAAGACATGATCCTTTATTTGATGGTTATGTTTGAACTTTGATTTTCCCTTTACATGGAGCTTTCTTGATTCAACTAACTTAAAAAATTAGGCTTCAAAGAATAAATAAAGTACAATAGGCTAATGAAAAAATATCTCAATAATAATAGTTTGGAAAGCTACAATTAATCTCCATAATATTAGCCAAAAGATAATTCAAATATCCATAATTATAGAATAATAAATCAATAACCAAATATTATTATTAATTATATTAGCTTAAATAATAACCTTTGCATAATAGACCTAAATATGGCCAATAAAGATATGTATGTTACTTAAGCAATGGAGAACACGTGTTTATGAATTTATGATATGACCATAAGATCATTCAAAGGGTGCAATAAAAGCATACAATAGTGTTGTTGTTTGTTCACGAAAGTGTGGACTGATTTCAAATCTCTTCCAAGATATTCCACAGTATCACTTTAGTCATGCACTCTTGAGATAAAGATGAGTGTGAGAATTTGGCAAAAATATTTTTTTCCCCTTTGAGTTGTTACCGAAAAAGGAAAAGGTTATTCACCTCAAAACACATTGTTTTGAGGTCTTCATGATGCTAAACACCCTAATGGAATTGAGAACTGTGAGTTGCTCATATTTCTAAGGTGGAATAGTGACCAACCACTAAATTTGAGTAAAATGCATGCCACAAAAGATGAGGCATTCTAGATAAACCTTGGTCCACGCTTCTGAAATATAACTTTTAACTATCATGAGTATTCATGTCATTATCGTAAAGTCCAAAGTTCAGGTCCCATGTCTACGCCCGATCGACGCTTTTCCCAAATCAATCCACCCTTCTTCTTGAGAGGGAGCACTGTTACCATTGAGAAAAGTGGAATACAATAGCAGTGACAACAAGAAATACATAATTTTGAAATTTGAATGGAAAATGGGTGATAAATGTGGATTTTTCAGAGAAAACAGTACTGACTTCCAGAGCAACAATGGCGAGAAGGATGCCTCTAATACTTTTATTGAAAGCGGGAAATATGCAGGTGAAGAATGGATGCTTCAAGTTCTCAAGCAAATGATGCTTCAGATTGTATATCAGACAGATGGGGCGCCAATCATTCGAATGACTAAGCAGGTTTTTTGGAGAATAGGTCGCTTGTTAAATAGGCTGCAACAATTCCAATAAGAATCTAATGGACTGGACACATTATAGGGCCATGGAAGGTTGTTTTCATTATCCTCTTTTCCATTGAAAGAGTATGTCGGTTCTGTAAGCAAACAATGAACTGCATTCCAATATTGAGTTCAAACGGGATTGACCTAAAACACTTAATAAGTGCACTGCCACTAGTATCAAAATGAAAATCTGTAATTTTTCAATGCTTATTGTATCTTACGGATGGTTATCAGAGGGCATACAATGGATTCGACGATATGTTTATTTTGAAGTGAGCAATGTTTTATTGTATTTATTGAAAGCGAGAAATATGCCGGTGAAGAATGGATACTTCAAGTTCTCAAGCAAATGATGCTTCAGATTGTATATCAGACAGATGGGGCACCAATCATTCTGAGGACGGAGCAGGTTTTTTGGAGAATGGGTCGCTTGTTAAATATGCTTCCACCAATTCCAGTAAGAATCTGATGGATTGGACGCATTATAGGGCCATGGCAGGTTGTTTTCATTATCCTCTTTTCCATTGAAAGGGTATGTCGGTTCTGTAAGCAAACAATGAACTACATTCCAAGAGTTCAAACGGGATTGACCTAAAACACTTAATAAGTGCACGACCACTGGTATCAAAATGAAAATCCGTAATTTTTCAACGCTTATTGTATCTTATGGATGGTTATCAGAGGGCATACGATGGATTCGACGACATGTTTATTTTGAAGTGAGCAATGTTTTATTGTATTTAGATATATGCTCAGACCAGTTAGCTCTATGGAATCTATATTGGGATTTTTTCTTTTTGTATTGACTGTGTCTACTTTTATGTATCTATAATTGGGTGTTTGGACTACTCTCGACATATTATTTTTATATGTTTATATCAATTATGTCTATTTTTTCATATATGTAATTAGGCGTTTGGAGTATTAGCAAGTATGAAATAGGTATGGCAATTATCTACTAGTCTAAGCTCCAGCCTTACCTGCGCATGGACCAAAACTATCTTTAATCGCAGATACTATAACCGCGACTTCAAAAGTGAAATAGACATTGGAAACCTCTTACACACCAAGCATAATTTCCTCCAACCAAAGTATAGCAGGAAACAAAAATCCATAACCGTATTATAAACTCAACAGATGTGAACACCACGGGAGATTCGAACCCAGTACCTCATTTTTTGAAGTTGAATTCAAGTTCGAACTATTATTCTCAGAACTATAAACACATGTATGTAGCACCAGGACAAGCATTTGATATTGTCTTTCATGTTTGTTTTGTGGTTATACTCTACGACCTCTTCTAGACCTTTATAGGGAGAACAGGGGTTCAGACCTTCCAGGTGAATTTATTATCGTCGTCAATATATTTTCAAGAATTTATTTGTTATTTGGTTTCTCATCAAATCTAACCCCGATTCTTACCGTCTAGTAGGATATTACAAGTGATCTCTTATTGTGCACATAGGTTTATACTTGTTTTGCTTGAATGGAAGAGGTTTGGGCTAGCTCCAAAAAATTCAGCCATTGTCATTACAAATTTGATCTTGCTTAGATAAGTCCTTCCTCTTGATAAAAGTTGGGATATTTTTTGTGGATGTGTGATTTAAAATAGTGGATAGAACCCAAATGGATGCAACAAGTCATCTATGTTCTTTTTGAGTGGAATGTTCAACTAAGGTATATAGCTTTATAGAGATAACTAGTTTATGGGTTGATCCCATGGTATATTTAGCTAGCTTTACATCAGAATCCTAATTTCAATCAGTGCATTTTCATTCCTTTTCCATTAGAACCTTCTTATGGTCTATCTGCTAACTAACTTATTTGATGTTAGTTCAAAAATAGTGTGCAAGTCCCTGGTTTGGTTTCTCTTACACTATTAAGTGATTCATTTAGTCAAATATTCATAAAACATAACCACCCATTAATATCCATCTTTCATATGAGGCATGTTCATATTTGAAAATGTTAGAGTGCAAACAACCAAATGGGCGCTGGCCACTAGCAAATATGATTAAGCCTCATGGAAAAGTATACTACAACTAGTATGTAAACATATGGCCTGTAGTGAGCTCTTACTCCTGTAGTGAGCTCTTACTCCTCATAAGTCTGACCAATGCAAGTAGAAATTTGAAATCGAGCATGGGAAGCTATCAATATTGTATGGCTACATAGGACTATAGATTTTATAGTCTCTCTTAAGCAAACCTAGAAGGATAAGGTTGGAACACATTGTCTCGAGATATTGTATACTATTTTTTAAATTTTGAATAAAATAATTGCAACTCATTAAATAATAATATAATTCTTTAATATTTTTTTTTAACATGAATGGGTAATTTTATTAAAAAAAAGAGAATTGCGAATCTTTTGGCCATAACCAATCAACTTATTTACAATTTTTGGGAAGGCCTTGAACTTAACAAATCTGTACAAAAAGGGAGAGAATCACCTAGTTAAACAATATTCAGCTACTGTAGAATTACGAGATAGGATGGAAATAACTATCTTCCCCATTGATACTGAGAAAACCTTGAGGCAAAAGACATGCTTTGTTGGCCAGGTCATCTGCAAGGTGATTTTGATCCCAAAGGATGTGGAAAGAATTATCCTTTTCTAATCCTTTCAATAAAATCCCGGTTCTCTGCAAAATGATATTCAAGGAAGAATTCTTTATTCTATCAGCTAAATTTGAGGCTTTTATCAAAATCTCTCAATCACCAAAGATTTGCACTGACTTATATCCCTTCTTCAAAACCAGATGGCTTGCCAAGAGAAGGCCATAGCCTTCATCCTAATTATTGGACAATGTTCCAATTCCCCAGTTGAACCTGATAGAAGACAATATGTCCAGTGAGTAAACCAATCCCCCAGCTCCTGAGACTCCGGGATTTCCTTTGGAAGCACCATCAAAGAAAATTACTGCTGATGAAGATTTCATCCAAAAAAATTTAAAATCCTCATTACTCCCACAAAGCCTCCAAGAAGGAATGCTGACAGGTTTAGAAAACTTCAGTAAATTTCCCACAGCTTGAATGCTAGAACTTCTCCATAAGGTAACAGGAAAAGAAGAGAGCGTGAGGCTAGATAATTCAGCAAACAACGAAAGAGATTTGATGGCCATGACTTGAGAAATTGGCCTTTGATCATTGAAGATAGAGCTGTTTCGATCTAACCATATTGTCCACCATGTGATTTTTACAATTGAATGCTATCTCTTGTCCAAAACTGCAGCAGAATATTTAGATGGTCATCGATCATTAAAAATCAAGGACTGTTTGTTGTGGAGGAATTGAGATTTGAACCCCATGAAGAACTATGGACCAAACATTTTTTGAAAAGACATAATCTACCAAAATATGGTCCACTATCTCCAAAGCTGCTTTTGCAAAAACAACAGCAAAATGGGCCATTGAAACCTCGTTTCTGAAGGTTGTCTCCTGTCAGTATTTTTTGGTGCAGAGATAACCAAGAAAAGAAATTTACCTTCAGTAAACAATGAGAATACGAAACCGTTTTCCAAATCACTAGAGGAAGGAAAGAGGAATGAGTTGTATAAGATCCTTGAATCCGTTGGCTATTGAGTGTAATCCATTAGGACCCCATCCCCAGCAAACCTGTTGATAAAGGTGAACAGGAGCGAGAGCTGATAGAGCAGAGAACATCAATGTTTTTTTAGAGTTGAAAAAAGCAGGAAGGTCCAGTAGTGACCAGCCTACCCAATTACCATCTATGTCCCAAGAACAAATATCTGCAAGACAAAGCAGACCTTTTTTTTTTCCCACTTTTGAATCTCTACAAGCTGGATGGCGTTGGAAAGAGGTGGTTTCCCAGTTATTTTATCCTCCCAAAGATATATCTTCTTCCCATTGCCAAGGGTTCGATATAACTGAAGATTGAAATATTCAAAAAAAATTCTACAGGAATTCCAGATACCAGAGCCTGATGAAGTGTTAGCTAAAGTAATATTTTTCAAAGATCTACCCTTTAGGTATTTCATCCTAAAAATCCTACTGAGTGGGTGATTTTTGTCCTTATAAAGCTGCCAAATTAGCCATCCCGGGATCACGAATTTGTAATCCTCCTTGTGAAAGGGGCCGCTTAATAACTTCCCAGCTGACTAGGTGCATCTTTTTTGGCCACCTTTACCTCCACTCCATAGAAAATCTCTCAATAATTTTGAAATCTGACCCGAGATGGATTTTGGGGCTAGCAATAAGATAGATTAGAAAATGGGAAATGCTGAAAGGACTGACTTGATCAAAATTAATTTCCCAGCTTTAGTTAGCCATTGTCCACCCCAAGAAGCAATTTTTTACTTTGACTTTGCAAACACCTCGAGACACAAAGAGGGAGGGGATGAACCAAGAGTTAAAGGGAGTCCCAAATACTTTATATTCTCCCACTTGACAAAGCTAGGAAGTCCCAAGAAATCTGCAATTCGGAGTATTACCGAAAATTCAACATTCCATACATAGATGACACTTTTTGTTTTGTTAATCAATGCTCCTGAAATGTGGCAGACTTTATTGAGGATAACGTGGAAGGCCTGGGCAATCTTCATTGAGGCTCCTCCAAGAAAGAGAGAGTCATCCATGAAAAAAACATGATTAATTGGGTCCACACCCCTAGCAATCTTAATCCTGGGAAGATACCCAGCTTCCTTTTCTACAATGAGTTTACGGCTAAGTGATTCAACCATCAAAATATATAGGAAAGGAGACATCGGGAAACCTTGATGTAGACCTCTAGTTGGTTTAAAAAAATCAGTGGATCTACCATTAAATAAAGGTGCAATCCAAGGATTTTCAGTGCAGGATTTGATCAGGTTTACAAACTCGGGGAAAAAACCAAAGGATAGCAGAACCTCATAAAGGAAGGGGAGCTTTACTCAATCAAAAGCATTCTTCATGTCCAGCTTTATTAACATACCTTTCTCCTTTCTTTGGAAGCTTGAGTGGATGGCTTCTTGAACTTGAATGAAATTATCCACTAGGTTCCTACCTTCAACAAAAACCCCCTGTAAGGGAGAGATCAAATTACCTAGCAGGAGCTTAAATCTGTTAGCTAATAGCTTGGCTAGAATCTTATAGGAAGCATTACACAGTGAAATAGGATGAAATCTATCAAAGGAGCAAGGATTAGCTTACTTTGGAATGAGGGCTAAGAAATTAGAGTTGGTGCACCCACCAACTGTGCACCAACTTTACCTTTTTTTTTAAAGGTAGACACTATATGGATAGGATCTGACTTGATAATGGGCCAGCAGACTTTGTAAAAGTGTATTGAAAAACCGTCTAGGCTAGGAGCTTTATCAAACTCCATAGCCCAAATGACTTCAATAATTTCTTTTTCCAAAAAAGGGTTCATTAAATTAATATTGTCCTCAAGGCTAACTAGAAAAGGGATGTTATCTAGAAATTCAGAAGACACCTCATCCCCATATAGACCATCTTCATGAAACAAGTGTTGAAAGTGGCTGCTAGCTGACTATTTGAGAAGATCTTGCCCTTTGATGAGGACCCCATCACCAATAGAAATTTTTGAAATATGGTTTCAAGAGAGGCTATTTTTGCACTGGCGATGGAAGTGAGCAAAATTCTTATCCCCTGCCACTAGCCAAAGACTTCTAGATTTTAGCCTTAGTTGTTCCTCCTCATCCTTGAAAGATTTAGTGGATTTGAACTGAGCAAGTCGCTCCTGATCTAGAAGAGAAGAGGAGATATCACAATTTTCCATGCCAATTTGAAGTTTAGTTAACTCATCCACACTTTCCTTTCTGCAGGTCGTTGGAGTTGAGAGAGGGGCTTTTACCCATTCCTTCAATGTGACTTTTGTTTTTTTCAATTTCTGCTAAAAAACATAACTGGGAGATCCAATAATGAATTGAGACCAGACTTGAGATACAATATCCAAAAACCCAGCTCGCTCAATCCAAATTGGGCTGAACCTGAACAGAATTGGCCCTAAATTCCCTTCAAACTCAAACAACAGAGAGATAGGGTGATGGTCTGACGTTAGCTAAGGAAGAATTTTTGAAGAAATGATTTTATCGTCCATCAAAGTGCTATGAACAAGGAATCTATCAAGTCTGGCTAAGATACTAGCGACCCCCACCCTATGATTTGACCATGTGAAACACCCAGTCTTGGGCTTTAAATCGATCAAGTAAAAATCTCGAATCAAATCTTCCCCATAATCCTGCATGTGATCCTTACCACACAAGCCTCCTTTTTTCATTTGGTGCTAAAGTAATATTCAAATCACTTGCTAAAACTATATTAACACATTGTAACTATGGCCCTTGGCCCTATACATATCAAAACATTTAAATAAGTAATACCAAATATACAACCCTATCAACGCTATGTGAATATCCATGACATCCATTGGAGGGTTCCATCCAAAGCTATGACCCTTCGCTTAAACAAATTAAAACAATAATATAAAACCAATTACAACCTGTCAATGATATACCAATAGCGACGATTTACAATCGAATGGTTACACCCATTGTTGGCTCTTATATTATTAAATACACAGTATAACCATTAAAAAAAATAGGATTTACATACTCGTGCACCCGAGGCCTTGCACCACTTTCCTACTTTCCCAGCTAGATTAGAGCAAGGATTCTCTGATGCCATGCACCATTTGCGCCTTTTCCTCCATGCCGCATGCAAGAATAATACGAACCGTCCAAAAAGGATTGGCCACCAGGGGCCTCCCTTGGTGAATCTTAGAATCCCATAGCAGTTCAATTTCTTTGGCTGCAATCTGAGCTTCAACCACTGTCGGGATATCGACCATATACTGTACCCCCCAATTAAACATTAGAGGGACCGAATTATCATTGGCAGGTGGGGCATTAGCAGAAGAGCTGGCCGAAGGCATATTCCCCCCCTCAATTCTTACTCCCTCCCCCTCACATTGTCGAACTCACCATTGTTGAGCCATGATCTCACGGGGAAAATAGTTATGAGTGGCCTACAAATAACTATAATAAATTTGATGCTTGAACAAGATGATCTAGTCTTTATCCATGGGTAAATTTATAACCATTCCACTCTTTTGGGTGATGTATCCTTCCATCATCCATTCTGATTGATGTTTCCATTTCGCACCCATTAGAGTGTCGACCTTATAAACACAGAGCCCATTATTCTTTGCCAGATCCACCTTACCTTGCGAAAGATAAACAACCCTTTCCCCCATTCATGGCTGCCTCGTACGGGTTTTTTTGCTTTTAATAGTCCAAGAGAAAAGGCTCAAAATTACCCCACAGGTATTCCCAAAGGGAAAATTCCCACATCCCGCTCTATACTCGACTACCTCCAAGAGAGGCATCCTTATTTATGGTGTCCAGTCCTCAAATCGGGCCTACGTGCCACCTTTTGTCTATGTTTCCTTCATATGCTTACCACTCGTCCTAACCATATCATCATCATATTTGGAGTTAATTCCAAGTGGTGTAGTCATCTCCTCAAATCCTCCCACACCTGCCACAGATATGGGGGGAGAATCATCATCATTCCCAATCATGTGTCTTGCTTGAGTCAACCTGGCCATGACATGGGTATCTCGCATGTGGAGGGATGTGTCCGATAGCTTATTTGATGCGAGGGAATGATTACACCTAGCTGTCAGTAGGGATGATAGCTCATACACCTCTCATGGGTGATGCCCTTCCATCCTGCCCACATCCTCATCCGCAAACTCTTCACATCGTATCCAGATCATGTGCCATTCCTTTTTTCCGTTGATTACTTATGCATGGAAAGAATTATTCCTGCCAACCCTTTAGTTGGCAAGAGCATCTGCCACCCTATTACCAGTTCTTTTAACATCCGTGAATTGGAGCGTTGGGGTTCCCAATAACATCCTTTTAAGATCTATAATCCAGCCTTCCCACCTCCAATTTTTGGAGACCTAGGAAATGGCTTCCCCATGTTGGAGTCTTTTGGAAATATTAGTGATTACCAGGGAGTCCCCTTCCACATTTAATGGAGTCTTTTGATGCTGTAAGGACCATGATAACCCATTGATGAGCCCTTCTAACTCTGACCAAATTGTTAGTGTTGGTTGCAATATTGCCCCAAAAGATGCTGAGAACTATGCCCTTAGAGTTCCTAATGGCTCGTCCAAATCCTGTAGGGCATGGATTTCCTTTTGCAACTCCATCAAGGTTAATTTTGAAAGATCCAACTGATGGACACTGCCAAGATTCTGAGCTACGTGGGGGATTGAGCGTTTTTTTGAGATGATAATTGTTCACAGGTAACTTAAAAGTCCCCCATTCATAAAGAATTTATCTTTCAGTTGCCTCCACTGCAAAATCTTCCTGGGTCCAAAGATTTAAAGTTATTGTTTCTTTTAAGTGTGTTTCAATCAATGTCCAAATTTCCTCAATGGTCTCTATTTATTTTTGAAGATTCTTATGTTCTAAGTTTTCCATACTTCCCAAACCATGAAGCCAGGGAACAACTCCCAGACCCTGTTCATGATTTTTTTTTTGAAGGCGTTCTTCAACCCTTCTTCTATTCTTAGATTAGGGCGACCTTTATGTCTATGATTATTTTTGAACATCCCTATGCATTTTTCCCAGACGGTTTCCGCTATTGGACATTTGTCTAGAAGGTGGTTTATGGTTTCATTACTTGTTTCATAAAGGAAACACCTTGACGTACCCATGACCCCCCATGCTTGAATATTGTCCCATGTGAGAATGCGTCTTTTGAGATGAAGCCAGCTGAAAGCTGCCACTTTGGGCCACCATCTCTTGCCCCATATTTTCCTCCATTCTGTGAGTTTCAGTCAGCATCACGATAGCTTCTTTAATATTGAATTTTCCCAGATTGGTATACCCCCATCTGAGCTTGTTCGGTTCTGCATTCCTGGGGATATTCCTGGAGAAAAGTTCATTGTAAAAATATTCAATGTTCTCCTCTAGTACAAGAGCTTGCCACCATTCCTTCATTTTCCAGGTCCTAAAGAGTTTGTCGAGGGAGCCAGAATCCCAAAATTCCTCCACCTTTTTCATCAAACTATTATGAAGATGTTAGATTAGCATAGGGATGTCATCCCGACTAGATATACAAGGCTCCTGATGCTAGGAATATCTAGAAAACAATGCAGTCCTTCCATCTCTGACCTCCCAGAAACTATGACTTTGAATGAGGCTTCAATCTTCCTGATTCGATTTCCAAATGCTAGAGCCGGGCACATTTTCTCTGGATTTGATCAGCAATTGTTTAGGCCACTGAGGAGCGTATTTCTTGTGCCACAGTTTATCCCATGGATCCTCCTCATGGTTTATCTTTTTCCACCAGATTTTGGCTCCCATAGCTTTGTTTATATCTAATGGATCTCGTAGTCCTAATCCCCCAACTTCTTTAGGTTTGCATATGGTTTTCGAATCCACTAGTGGCCACTTTATGTGTCCATCTATTTCCTCACACGGGAATTTTCTTTGGATATTCCTTATCTATTTTATCACTGATTTTGGTGCAGCTAGTACAGAAAAGAGATAGAGTGACATAGCTTGTAGGATAGATTTTACCAGGATGAGTCTACTTGGGAAGTTAAGGGCTCTGAAAGTCCAGTGACTCAGCTTCTACTTAATTTTTTCCAGAAGTTCTTTCCATGAATTTTCCTTATAGTGGATTCAGCTAACGGTGCCCCTAAATATTTTAGAGGGAAGCCCTCCTTTTGAGAACTCCATAATTATGAGGATATTTTTTTAGTGATTTTCATAGTGTTGAATAAGTAGACCTAGGATTTGTCCTTATTAATTTCAAGTCCACTGGCCTCAAGGAAGGTATCAAGCCCCTCTTTTAGATCATGGGCCTCCTACAGTAGAAGGTCCCATAGGCATCATGTCATCCACAAAATATGGATGAGTTTGTGGTTCTAGATCAGCATTAAGGGAGAGCCCATTGAGCTTGTTCTCATTGCAAAAATTCTTGAGCATTCTGCCCAATCCCTTAGCTGCAATAATGAACAGGAAGGGAGATAGAGGATTGCCTTGTCTAATTCCTCTTGAAACTTAGAAGGGCAGGGAGTGAGTCCCATTGACCAATATGGAGAAGAAGGTTGATGAAACCATTTTCATAACCCATTCGGTCCATTGATCGGAGAAACTGAAATCCCATAGGACACCTACTAAGAATTTCCAATTATGTTTATCATAATATCTCGAAAAATCCAGTTTCAGAAGCATACCTCGTAATTTCTCAATTTTTAACGAGTGAATGGTTTCATGAACCAGAATGATACCATCCTTCGATGAATCCCTCCTGTTCAGGAAAAATTAGGATGGGGAGCAAGGGTCAGAGCCTGTTGTCAATAACCCTTTGGGATAATTTTATAAATGGCATTACACAAGGTGATCAATCTTAGTTTTCCAGGGTCCTCTGTGCCATTTTATTTGGGAATAAGCACCAGGAAGGTTGCATTAAGAGCTTTCAAAATACTACCAGTATTCCATTGTCATTCACCATTTGTTTGACATCTGCTTCAACTTTTTCCATCTCAATTGGTTTCAAAAGCATGAAGTTGTGCTCTTCCATAATGACCTTTGGAATGTGTCACATCACCTCCCTCTGAGCAGCATCCCGGTCCCAATCCGGTTCCTTAAGGAGATATGTGAAGAAGGTGTTCAAAGTGAGTTCCAATTCCTCCTGATTCTTGACAATGGTCGCTTCCTATGTTTTCATTCTCGGCATGCGATTTCCCTAGCGATGCTAGATGGCAGATTTGTGAAAAAATCTTGTGTTACGTTCACCTCCTTGGAGCCACTTAACTCTAGATTTTTTATTCCATAATACTTTCTCTTGTTGTTATCTTAGACTGAATTCTTGTATCGCTAGTTTATCTTGTGTACAGATTTCATTTGAGAAACCACTGTGCATACGTTTTATTTGTACCTCTTGGATTTTGCTATCCAACTCCTTTTTAGCTTGAACAATGTTTCCAAAGGATTCCTTATTCCATTTCTTGATTTTGTTTTTTAATAGTTTTAGCTTTTGTTGAAACTGCTACATCCTGTTTCCTCTGATGGGTGGCATTTCATCCCACCATTCTTGAGTTTCTTCGGGAAATCATCCTGAAGAATCCATAATTTCTCAAGTCATAAGGGTCTTCGGAGGTTCACCCCAATGCTTCCCCAATCCAAATCTATAGGCGAGTGATCTGAGCCAGTTGATGGAAGTACTACCGCACTCAATTCTCCCCTTTCCATCATAATGGATTCAAAGACCAAAAACCAATCTAGACAACAAGTTATTCCTCTATCTCCTGTTCTTTTGTTGTTCCAAGTAAAGGTACCATTGGTCGTTTTGACATCAACCAGTTCTAGGTTTGCAGTAACTTCATTAAAATATTCACTAATGGGATTTAACTTCTGTATCCCACCTTTTTTCTCACCAAGATTCCTAACCAAGTTGAAGTCCCTACCAAGGATCCAAGGTTTTCCTCCCAACTCCAACTTGATCATCCCTAACAATTCCAGAAATTTCAGTTTCTACTCGACCCGAGGAGGCTCGTAAACATTGGTCATGAACCGCCGAGTACTTGTGCCTAAGTTCTGGAATGTTGCCGAAAGGGAGAACTGAGTTGTGGTGAATTAAAAGATGACCACCTCTCTTGGGTTCAACAAAATCCCTATTCCCCTTTCCTCTCCTTTCTCATCAACAACAATAGCTTCACTCCCCCTCCATACTTTCCCCCCTATAACTTTAAGTTCAGCTTTCGAGCATTTTGTTTCTTCTAAAAAGATGATGCCCAATTTTTCCATTTCAATCCTTCTTGTTAGAAGACGAATCTTCAAGGTACTATTACAACCTCTTATATTCCAGAACATAATCTTCCTTGGAAACTATTTGGTTGCACGACAAAGGGCCGCATCTATGGTGGGATACTTCCCTGATGCTAAAAGTTTAGCCCCAATGATTTGGATTATTTGCACATTGTTGTGCCTTCCTCCTTTTTACTTTTTCCTTTCTTTTTACCATCTAGGTGCTTGAGAGATTCAGATGTTATTCCAAGAAACTTCATAGTCTTTGCCTTGATTATCACCTTTTCCAACAAAGATACTTGTTGTGGAGGGATCTATTTGGGTACCTTTTCAGAACATGCTACTTCCAGTCCTTCAAGATCAAGATCTCCTATCTCCATTTTCTCTCCATCAGTTTCACATACCATATTATCATTCTTGTTTGTCCACTGAGTCTCTTCCTGGGTCAGGATATTCATGCTAGGTTCTATCATCGGATCTTGTTGTTCTTTAGTCTCGTTTATTTATTGGTTATTACTCATCTTTACTTCTTAGAGGCCTTAAAACCTGTTTTGAGTTTGGCCTTTTGTGGATCTCAGGTCCCGTTGTTTTCTTAGTTGATCTTTTCTTATTAGGGATTCTAGTAAATCCTTTGGGTGTCTTGATTTTCTTGATATTTCTTTCCTTGATCTTTCGGTGGAGATCAGCTGAAGGCCACCGAAACGTCGGCCAAACTTAGTCAAAGAAACACCTGATATTGAATTTCAGCGTCAGTGAAGACTAGTTGAATGGATCGGCAAAAAATTACATGAAGGAACCGCCGAAACTTCGTCGTCGTCGGAAGAATTTAGCTGATGAAAGAGCCAACAAGCGGCAAGAAAAAGATTTTTTTTGGAAAAATTGTGCTAAGTATCGGACCCTTGGCTCATCGGGGAACTTAGTCTGATGAAGCTCCGAAAATACCATCGGTGATCAGCGACGATTAGTTGATTGGATCGTCGATGATTAGTTGAGGGAGTAGTCGCAATGTCGGCGGGAAATAGTTAATGAAACAGCCGACAGAGTGTCATAGGAAGAAGAAAAGAAAATTTTCATCGATATTTTTCTAAGTGTTGGAAACCATCGACGATCAGTTGAAGTTAGTTAATCAGACCTCCGATGGACACCGATTGAAAAAGGTTGAGGGTTGTGAAACCACCGTTGTGGATGTCTATGGGACTAACCGTCCGATGCCATAGCTGGATGTTGCTCCGACCGCCGATGCCCCAGTAGATAATCGCTTCAACCGCCGATCGAAAAACCTTAGTTGTTGAAGTTGCCGACACCACGGATCCATTCAGTGTTAGATCACCGAAACGTAGTGGTTAAACCATCCGACGCCGCAGTTGCTAGTAGTTCTGACCACTGATCAAAAAACCTAAGTTGTTGAAGTCACTGACACCACGGATCCATTTAGTGTTGGATCACCAAAACGTAGTGGTTAAACCATCCGACGCTGTAGTTGCTATTCATTTCAACCGTCGACAAAGTTATGGCCGTGAAAACTCCAGAAAGTTTGTTGACCGCCGTTGTGGAAGCCTAGAGAACTAGCCACCCGATGGGTAGAGGATCCAATCGCCAACGCAGTAGTGCTTAGAGGATCTGATCACTGATAAAGTTTGGAAGGTTAGATGAATACAGACCCGATACAGCGGAGGAAAATAGATGAACAAACCGCTGATGAGAAGCGGGGAAAATTAGTGGTTCTAGCTGCCGAAACGTTGGAACATTAGTTGGGATGAGACCTGATCTTGTGCAAGAAATTTGGGTTTTTCGAAGTGGATTTTTCAAGTAGTTTTCAACTGTTTTTCAATGGATTTTTCAGTAGACTATGAGTAGATTACAGGGCCAAGAAAGAAAGAAATTTTTGTGTGTTTAAGCAGAACTGTTAATTATATTTTTTTTCTCCAAGAGAAGGTAAGTAGTTCTGATTTATATAAATATGTATGCATCTAACAGTTTTCTATTTAACACGTTTGCAGAATCATAGTTACCTTCAAGGGAAGTATTTCATAAATCTACAGTTTTACAAGCAAGTGGTAGTTCATTTATGAGAACCCATGATGGATATGATGCTCAGGATTCCTATGAGCATGCAGGAGATTCCATGGGAGAAAATGTTGGTAATGGAAATGATGACATAGAGTCTAATGGAAGAAGATTCTAGGAGACCCCGTCAGTCGTTACAACCACCATGAGAAGCTTGATTAAGGCTCAAGAAGAGCAGCATCAGTTCAATGCTACCATGTTGCATATTTTGACAGACTTGCCAAGAAAGATAGACTTTGGACGAGGTACAGCAAGACCGGAAGGCAGTAAGAGAAGCACTAGGAGAAGGAGAAGGACTTTTAGTGGATCATTTGAGTCTGAAGAATCTAGCGGGGATACAAGTTCATCTTCTTGTAAAAGGAAAAGAAGAAGACACCATAGGGATCACTCTTGGGATGAATTTAAGAAATCCAAACCTCCTACATTTGATGGTGAGGTAAAGACTGGACAAGAGGCTGAAGCTTGGCTTCTTCAGATAAAGAAGTACTTTCAAGTGCAGGACTATTCAGGAAACATGAAGGCAAGAGTTTCCATATTCAATATGAATGGAAGAGCATCCATTTGGTGGGAACAATTCAATAAAGTAAAGAGAATCAATGAAAGCAAACTGAAGTGGAAACAGTTCAAGAAGTATTTCAAGCAGAAATACCTCTCTGACAGATATTACGATGACAAGATTAAGGAGTTCCATGAGCTGAGATTGGGACAGCAGACCATGGATGAATATGCAAATAAGTTCTTGGAATTGTTGAGGTATGCTTGGTACATCAGAGATGAAAAAGTGAAGGTCTAGCAGTTTCTGAGTGGATTTCCTTAGTCTTACAAAGATAGAATTGAGTTTTATAAACCAAGAACTCTTGAAGAAGCCATAAGGAAGGCTAAGTATTGCTATGAGCAAAGAAAGGGTAAACCTGACTACCATAAGGGCTGGAAGGACAAGAAGAATGAGAAGTGTGACCAAAGAAAGAAAGGTTTCAAACCTTCTAGATTCAGGAATCAGCAGAAGCAGCCAACCCAAGCTGTGAGTAATCCAGTTGGAGTGACAGGTGGAAAGCCTAAAGATCCACAACAAAATAAAGGTCCACTCAAATGTTGGAAATGTGAAGGACCCCACTTGCGTAGATATTGCCCACTTGAGAATGAAAGTGCAAGGCCAGATTATAACATTCAGGAAGCAGAAATAGTGGGTCAAGTAGCAAGGGCAGTCCCTAGAATTTATGCAGCACTGGAGGACCATCAAGAAAATCACCAGTCAACTGTGGTTCAAATTGCAGGTAAGATTGCTGAACAATCTATTTCTATTTTGATTTACCTTGGTTCTACTCACAGTTATATCACTCCTAGAGAAGTGGAGATTTTTGCTTTTAAGAAGGTAAAGCATGGGAAATCTTGGTTAGTTCAGCTAGTCACTGGGACTAAGAGAAAAGTTAGTGAAGTTGTAGTGAAATGTCCATTGGTTATGAAAGGATTGATCACTTGTGTAGATCTGAATGTTCTACCACTTGGTTCCTATGATGTTCCCATTGGAATGGATTGGTTAGAAGCTCATAGAGTAAAGCTTGATTGTTGCAATAATACTTTTGAATGCATGGATGAAGAAGGAAACCCAGTACTTGTGAAGGTATCCCAAAGGTAATTTCAGTAAGGGAATTTTCAGCAATGCAATTGAAAAATTTCTGTAGGAATGGTTTCCAGTTGTATTCAGCTCATATTTTGGAGACAATAGGAGATGAAACTCCTAGATTAGAGGACTATCAGGTGCTACAGGAATTCAAGGATGTGTTTGCTAACGAGATTCCATGGAGTCCTCCAAAGAGGGACATTTATTTCACAATTGAACTTGTGCCACGAGCATCACCAGTGTCCAAGACACCCTACAGAATGAGTACACCGGAGATGCTAGAGTTGAAGATGCAGCTGCAAGAGTTGTTGGAAAAGAAGTATATCCAGCCAAGTGTGTCTCCTTGGGGAGCATCCATTATGTTTGTAAAGAAGAAAGATCGTACACTCAGGTTATGTATTGATTACAGACAGTTGAACAAGGTTACTGTGAAGAATAAATATCCTTTTCCTAGGATTGATGACCTCTTTGATCAAATGAGGGGAGCAAAGGTATTTTCCAAAATTGACTTGAGTTCTGGTTACCATCAGGTTAGAATCAAGGATGAAGACATTCATAAGACAACCCTCAGAACAAGGTATGGGCACTATGAGTTTGTAGTGGTACCATTTGGTCTCACAAATGCATCAGCTACATTTATGTGCCTTATGAATAGTGTCTTCAGCAAGTATTTGGACAAGTTTGTTCTTGTTTTCCTTGATGACATTCTTGATTATTCTAAGAATGAGGAAGAACATGAAGAACCTTTGAGAGTGACATTGCAATTGCTTAGGGAGCATCAGCTGTATGTGAAACTGAGCAAGTGTGACTTCTACAGAGATAGAATTCAGTATTTGGGTCACATTATCTCAGAAGAGGGTATATATGTGGACCCTGAAAAGATTGAAGCCATTATGAATTGGCTTACTCCAATAAATGTGATGGATGGAAGATCTTTTTTGGGACTTGCAGGATATTACAGGATATTCATTGAGGGATTCTCCAAATTTGCACATGCCATCACTTCTTTGCAAAATAAGGGGATAAAATTCGAATGGACATCGAGGTGTGAAGAAAGCTTCTAGAAATTAAAGAATCTTCTCACCAGTGCACCAGTATTGAAAGTTGCAGATCCAGAGAAAGACTTTCTGGTGTGTACCAATGCATGTGTACAAGGGCTTGGAGGATTCCTTATGCAGGACAACCACGTGATATGTTATGAGTCAAGAAAGCTGAAGGAGTATGAGAAGAACTATGCCACTCATGATCTCGAGCTTGTAGCCATAGTACATGATCTCAAGATGTGGAGGCATTACTTGATGGGTAGAAGATTTGAACTCACGATAGACCATTTTGGTCTGAATTATTTTTTTGACCGGCCTACTCTGAATGCTACGCAAGCAAGATGGCTGGAATTTTTATGCGAGTTTGATTTTGAAATCAAGCACATAAACGGGAAAGAGAATAAGGTAGCCGATGCACTCAGCAGGTAGGTGCAGGAAATGCATGTGGCATTTCTTAGTATTTGCCAATCAGATTTGAGGAAACACATTGTTAACATTATTGTTGGAGATGAATTGTATGAACAAATAAAAGACAAATTGCAGCAGCAAAGTCTTGAGAAGAGGTATGAGGGATATAAATTGAAAGAAGATGGACTTCTTACTTATAAAGGTAGAATTTATATTCCGAATGTAGCAGATTTGAGGAGATTTGTTATGGATGAAATCCATCAAGCTCCGTATCCTGGCCACCCAAGATATCAGAAGACAATTGCTACAGCTAGAAAAAAATACTTTTGGCCAGGAATGAAAAAGGACATGGCTGAATACATTTCAAGGTGCATGAAATGTCAACAGGTAAAGGTTGACCATCAACACCATATAGGTTTGTTGCAGCCTTTTCTAGTTCTGGAATGGAAATGGGAAGTTATTTCCATGGATTTTATTATAGGATTTCCAATGACTTGGAGACAACATGATTCCATCATGGTTGTGGTAGACAAGTTGACAAAGGCAACGCATTTTATACCAGTGAAGTCTACGCATAAGACTGATGACATTGCGAAGATCATCATGAAGGAGATTTTCAAATTGCATGGATTGCCGAAGGCAATAGTTTCTGATAGAGATGTGAAGTTCACTTCCAACTTTTGGAAGGGGATGTTTGCAAATTTGGGTACAAAGCTAAACTTCAACACTGCCTACCATCCTCAGATAGATGGGCAAGAAGAAAGAGTTAATCAGGTGCTTTAAGACATGCTTCGCATGTATGTGATGGATAAACCAACCAAGTGGAAAGATTACTTACACTTGGTAGAGTTTGCTTATAATAATGGAAAGTAAGAATCCTTAGGGATGAGTCCGTATGAGGCTTTGTATGGCAGAAGGTGTAGAAAACCTGTGACTTGGGATAATCTAGTGAACCGGGTTGTGCTTGGACCAGAATTGCTCAAGGAAATGGAGAAAGAGGTTGTAAAGATCAGGCAGCATTTGAAAGCAGCATAGGATAGGTAGAAAAGCTATGCAGATAAGCATAGGATGAACATAGATTTCAGTGTTGGGGATCATCTCTACCTCAGAGTGAGGGCCAAGAAAAGTTCCTTGAAGCTCGAAAGTTGTGCCAAGATGTCACCTAGATATTGTGGGCCATTTGAAGTGCTTGAAAGAATAGGGCCAGTTGCATATAGACTTGCATTTCCTGCTAGTACAAGAGCTCATAATGTTTTTCATGTTTCTTTCCTTAAGAAATATGTACATGATCCTAACCATGTGATAAATTGGGATTTGATTCAGGTGGAACCTGAGGGAGAGTTCCAAATCAAGCCAATGTGCATCCTCGACAGGAAGGTCATAATACTTCGGAACCGAGCCATAGGATAGGTAAAGGTGCAATGGGAAAACTATGGACCTGAAGAGGCTACATGGGATCTGGAGGATGCCATGCGATTGGCACATCCATTTTTTTTCAATTTTGTGGAACACTGAGGCGGTACCAGTGTAGAATTTTGTTCAAATTTTGTAAAGCACTGAGGACGGTGCTATTAATAGGGGAGGGGAATGTAACACCTCAGTTTTGACCCCGATGCATTAAATATACATGATACATATATTGTAAATAATCATGGTGAGGAGCTAAAGGAAAAGGCCCCACCAACGATTTGGTTATGTTATGTTTTGGATTGGAATTGTCACTGATGGTATATTGAGACATATGGCACATATTAAATTATGGAATCATGTAAATGTGCATTTTAATTAATGGAACCCAACCAGCTATGTTCACAGCAACCAAATTGAGAAGAGGCATGATTTCCTAAGGACAGGGGTGGCAATTGTTAAACCTGGAACCCAAGGGGGAAAGCCATGTGTCAACCACTAAACTACTGTCAGTTGAGGGAAATTATTTGCTGAGTAGTGGTGGGTGGAAGGCCTTTCCACATGCACCCTCCTCCAGCTGGTTCATTCCATTCACATGGGGGAAAGGAAACCAATATAAAACGCTTCCACGCTCCCACTCTCAGGAGTTTTTTTCTCACTCTCACGCAGACGGTCTTGGGGGGTTCACCCTTCTCATGCAATGGAATCATCATCATATTTCCTCATGTAGGAGAATTTTCTCTTCACTATCCAACTCACGCAGAGACACTGTTCATTCCCCTTTTTCCTCACTGATTGTTGTTCTGTGGGTATGTTCTTCCTTCGGCCTGTGCAAAGCATCGATTTTCCTTTCGCATTACTGGACTGTGTATTGTCTCGTCCTTCATCTGTTGATCGTGTGCTATGATTTTACTCACTGATCACTGGCTGTAGTCTCATCCATGTCTTGTTGACTGTGATTCCCCTTTTTAAAGTGGTATCTGTTGTAGGTTACCATTGTTGAATCGTTTGGCCATGATAGGGCCAAGAACAATTCAGGTTTTGTTTCCCCTATTAAAGCTTAAATTGTTGGTTTTGCTGCATGCATGCAGTGGTTGGTCTTCGGACGATAATGGAGTGGTGATGAGGGCCTGATTTGCTTGACAAACTTGGTGTGTTTGGCAAAGAGGGCTGGCTTTCTTCTCCACAACCCCTGAATAGCACTGGAAGGGAGGTCAGGGCCTGAGGGACTACGTTGCAGAGAAAGCACTGGTTTCCTTGTGTTGGGTGTGTGTGGGTGTTCTAGAAGTTAGGCTAGTTCTGGTGTAGGTGTCCTTAGCTCTTCAATGATCTCACCAGCTTAGCATTTAGCCTTTCCCAGCTCATGGTTGGCCTGATAAACCCAACTGTGTTGGCTTGGTTGATCTGATGTTCGCCTGATAAACCCAACTGAGTTGGCTTGGCTGAACTGTGTATTCCTGATGTTTTGTGTAAGCCTGCTAGTTCCTTATTCCTTGGGGAATCATGCCCGACTCGGGGGTGGAAACATTGCTGAGAGATTAAAGAGCACACGGGCCTATGGTTGGGTGGACCGTTGCAGCGACGTAGCTGGTTGTGGGACAGTTCTTATAAGATAAGTATTCTTGTCTATTTTACTTCTACAGTTATGTTACTGTTAATGATTTATGATGAACATGTATATGAATGAATGTTGTTTCGCTTTCACTGAATATATGTATGATTATGCATCTTAGTACTTTTAATGTTTTAATCATTTACTTCAGATATTATACGTATGTACATATTCATGGGGCTAGATGCCTGGATGTCTGGTGTTTAGTAGCGTCCTCTTCGTTGGTCGGAGGGTCGAGGACGTTAGAGTGTGGTATCAGAGCACTGGTTGCAGCATGGGCCTGAATGGGCCATGAAAGATCAGCTAGTAGAGACAGGTTGCCTTCTGCCCAACAGAGATTAGACATTTATGACATAAAACTTTCACAAATTTTTTTGAGTGCCAGAATTGTCGTCTCATCGAAAAACTTAGTGGGAAGTTCTTTCGATGCAGCGGAAGAGCTAGTCTGAAGACCACCCGATAGATGACAATCAGAAGAAATTTGCGGAAAGGTTTTGTGTTCGTCGGTCATTGTCTCATCGAAGGACTAAGTGAGAAGGTCCTCCGACATAGTGAAATGTGTAGTCTGAAGACCACTCGACGTGGACCGTTGACGATCGGTGAAATATAGGCAAGGAGATCGTTGAAACGTCGGTGGAGAAGAGATGAAAGAGAAAATTTTTGAAATTTTTTCTAAGTCTGACCATCGGCAATCGGCAAAATTTAGTTTATTGCATCGTCAATGATTAGACGATGGAACCACAGATGAACATTGAAAAAGCATAGTTGTTCATGCATCCGTCATTGTGGCTAGATATTCGACTATCATTCTGACGGATAGAGTCCCCGACTGCCGATTCTGCAGCAGATAGTTGTTCTGATAGCCGATACAGAGTGGCAAAAAACTGAAGTGCTAAGACTATCGACGATCAACAATGATTAAAGGATTGGATCACCGATGATTAGTTGATGACATAGCTGCAAAGTCATAGAATAGATAATGAAGGCGTTGATACATTGGCAAAGAATAGAAGACGTTTGAGTCGATGAAGCAGCAAAAAGAAGGAATTTCAAAAAATATTTCTAAGTATGGATATCGTCAGCCGTCGATGAAAATTAATGGATGTAGGAGCTGTAGTTTCGGCAGAGATCAGCTGAAGGACACCGAATCGTCGACCCAACTTAGTCGAAGAAACACCCGATATTGAGTTTTGGTGTCGACGAATACTAGTTGGGCAGATCGACAAAAATTAGATGAAGGAACCGCCAAAACATCGTCACCTTCAGAAGAATTTAGCTAATGAAAGAGCCAACAAGTGGCAAGAAAAAGAAAATTTTTGGAAAAATTATGCTAAGTATCGGACCCTCAGCTCATCGAGGAAATTAGTCTGATGAAGCTCCGACAAAACCATCGGCGATCGACGACGATTAGTTGATTGGATCTTCGATTATTAGTTGATGGAGTAGTTGCAGTGTCGACAGGAAATAGTTAATGAAACAGCCGACGGAGTGTCACATGAAGAAGAAAAAGAAAAATTTTGGCAAGATTTTTCTAAGTGTTGGAAACCATCGGCGATTGACGGAATTTAGTTAATGAGACCGCTGATGGATGCCAATCAAAAAAAGTTAAGGGTTGTGAAACCACTGTTGTGGATATCTATGGGAATAATCATCTGATGCCACAGTTGGATGTTGCTCCAACCATCGATGCCACAGTAGATAGTCACTCCGACCACCGATCAAAAAACATTAGTTGTTGAAGCCGCCGACACCACAGATTCGTTCAGTGTTGGATCACCAAAATGTAGTATTTAAACCATCTGATGCCGTAGTTGCTAGTCGTTTCAACCACTGATAAAAAAACCTTAGTTGTTGAAGCCGCTAACACCACAGATCCATTCAGTGTTGGATCACCAAAACGTAGTGGTTAAACCATCCAATGCTATAGTTGCTATTCGTTCCGACCGCCAATAGAGTTATGGCCACGGAAACTCCAGAAAGTTCATTGGCCGTCATTGCGGAAGCCTAGAGAACTAGTCGCTTGACGAGTAGAGGATTCAATCACCGACGCGGTACTTCTTAGAGGATATGATCACCGATAAAGTTCGGAAGATTAGATGACTATGGACCCGATACAGCGAAGGAAAATAGTCAAATAGACCACTGATGAGCAGTGGTGAAAATAAATGGTTCTGACTGCCGAAACATTGGAACATTAGTCGGGATGAGACCCGATCTTCTACAAGAAATTTGGGTTCTTCTAAGTGAATTTTTCAAGCAGTTTTCAACTATTTTTTAGTGGATTTTTCAGTAGACTGTCAGTAGATTAGAGGGCTGAACAAGAAAGGAATTTTTGTGTGTTTAAGCAGAACTGTTAATTATATTTTTTTCTCTAGGAGAAGGTAAGTAGTTCTGATTTATATCAATATGTATGCATCTAACAGTTTTCTATTTAACACGTTTGCAGAATCATAGTTACCTTCAAGGGAAGTATTTCAGAAATTTCACTTTGATAAGCAAGTGGTGGTTCAGTTATGAGAACCCATTATGGATATGATGCTCAGGATTCCTACGAGCGTGCAGGAGATGCCATGGGAGAAAATTTCTATAATGGAAATGGTGACATAGATTCTAATGGAAGGAGATTCCAAGAACCCTGTCAGACGTTGCAACCACCATGAGAATCTTGATTAAGGCTCAAGAAGAGTAGCATCAGTTGAATGCTTCCATGTTGCAGAGTTTGACAGACTTGCAAAGAAAGATAGACTTTAGACGAGGTACAACAAGACCAGAAGGCAGTAAGAGAAGCACTAGGAGAAGGAGAAGGACTTCTAGTGGACCATCTAACTCTGAAGAATCTAGTGGGGATACAAGTTCATCTTCTTGTAAAAGGAAAAGAAGAAGAAACCATAGGGATCACTATTGGGATGAATTTAAGAAATCCAAACCTCCTACAATTGATGGTGAGGTAAAGACTGGACAATAGGCTGAAGCTTAGCCTCTTGGGATAAAGAAGTACTTTCAAGTGCAGGACTATTAAGGAAACATGAAGGCAAGAGTTTCCATATTCAATATGAATGGAAGAGAATCCATTTGGTGGGAACACTTCAATCAAGTAAAGAGAATCAATGAAAGGAGACTGAAGTGGAAATAGTTCAAGAAGTATTTCAAGCAGAAATACCTTTCTGACAAATATTACGATGACAAGATTAAGGAGTTCCATGAGCTGAGATTGGGACATCAGACCATGGATGAATATGCAAATAAGTTCTTGGAATTGTCTAGGTATGTTCAGTACATCAGAGATGAAAAAGTGAAGGTCCAGTGGTTTCTGAGTGGATTGCCTCAGTCTTACAAAGATAGAATTGAGTTTTATGAACTGAGAACTCTTGAAGAAGCCATAAGGAAGGCTAAGTATTGCTATGAGCAAAGCAAGGGTAAACATGACTACCATAATGCCTGGAAGGACAAGAAGAATGAGAAGTTTGACCAAAGAAAGTAAGGTTTCAAACCTTCTATATTTAGGAATCAACAAAAGCAGCCATCCCAAGCTGCGAATAATCCAGTTGGAGTGACAGGTGGAAAGCCTAAAGATCCACAACAGAATAAAGGTCCACTCAAATGTTGGAAATGTGAAGGACCCCACTTGGAAATGAAAGTGCAAGGCCAGCTTATAACATTCAGGAATCAGAAATAGTGGGTCAAGTAGCAAGGGAAATCCCTAGAATTTATGCAGCACTGGAGGACCGCCAGGAAGATCACCAGGCAACTATGGTTGCAATTGTAGGTAAGATTGTTGAACAATCTGTTTCTATTTTGATTGACCCTGGTTCTACTCACAGTTATATCACTCCTAGAGCAGTGGATATTTGTGCTTTTAATAAGGTAAAGCATGGGAAATATTGGATAGTTCGGCTAGCCACTAGGAATAAGAGAAAAGTCAGTGAAGTGGTAGTGAAATGCCCATTGGTTATGAATGGATTGATCTCTTATGTAGATCTGAATGTTCTACCACTTGGTTCCTATGATGTTCTCATTGGAATGGATTGATTAGAAGCTCACAGAGTAAAGCTTGACTTTTACAATAAGACTTTTGAATGCATGGATGAAGAACGAAACCCAGTAGTTGTGAAAGGTATTCCAAAGGTAATTTCAGTAAGGCGGGTTTCAACAATGCAATTGAAAAATTTCTGTAGGAAGGGTTTCCAGTTGTATGCAGCTCATATTTTGGAGACAACAGGAGATGAAACTCCTAGATTAGAGGACTATCAAGTTCTACAAGAATTCAAGGATGTGTTTCCTGACGAGATTCCAGGGCTTCCTCCAAAGAGGGACATTGAGTTCACAATTGAACTTGTTCTAGGAGCAGCACCAGTGTCCAAGACACCCTACAGGATGAGTACACCAGAGATGCTAGAGTTGAAGATGCAACTGCAAGAATTGTTGGAAAAGAAATATATCCAGCCAAGCGTTTCTCCTTGGGGAGCACCGATTCTATTTGTAAAGAAGAAATATCATACACTCAGGTTATGTATTGATTACAGACAGTTGAACAAGGTTACTGTGAAGAATAAATATCACTTTCCTAGGATTGATGACCTCTTTGATCAAATGAGGGGAGCAAAGGTATTTTCCAAGATTGAATTGAGGTCTTGTTACCATCAGGTGAAAATCAAGGATGAAGAAATTCATAAGACAACCTTCATAACAAGGTATGGGCACTATGAGTTTGTAGTGATACGATTTGGTCTCACAAATGCACTAGATACATTTATGTGCCTTATGAATAGTGTCTTCAGCAGGTATTTGGACAAGTTTGTTCTTGTTTTCCCTGATGACATTCTAGTTTATTCTAAGAATGAGGAAGAAGATGAAGAGCATTTGAGATTCACATTGCAATTGCTCAGGGAGCATCAGCTATATGAAAAACTGAGCAAGTGTGACTTCTATAGAGATAGAATTTAGTATTTGGGTCACATTATCTCGGAAGAGGGTATATCTATGGACCCTGAAAAGATTGAAGCCATTATGAATTGGCCTACTCCAATAAATGTGACAGATGTAAGATCTTTTATGGGACTTGCAGGATATTACAGGAGATTCATTGAGGGATTCTCCAAAGTTTCACATGCCATGACTTCTTTGCAAAAGAAGGGGATAAAGTTTGAATGGACATCGAGGTGTGAAGAAAGCTTCCAGAAATTAAAGAATCTTCTCACCAGTGCACCAGTATTGAAAGTTGCAGATCCAGAGAAAGACTTTGTGGTGTGTACCGATGCATGAGGACAAGGGCTTGGAGGAGTCCTTATGCAGGACAATCACGTTATATGTTATGAGTCAAGAAAGATGAAGGAGCATGAGAAGAACTATGCCACTCATGATCTTGAGCTTGCATCCATAGTAAATGATCTCAAGATGTGGAGGAATTACTTAATTGGTAAAAGATTTGAACTCAGGACAGACCATTGTGGTCTGAAGTATTTGTTTGACCAGCCTACTCTGAATGCTAGGCAGGCGAGATGGCTGGAATTTTTATGCGAGTTTGATTTTGAAATCAACCACATAAAGGGGAAAGAGAATAAGGTATCTGATGCACTCAGAAGGAAGGTGCAGGAAATGCATGTGGCATCTCTTAGTATTTGCCAATCAGATTTGAGGGACCAGATTGTTAATCATACTGCTGGAGATGAATTGTATGAACTAGTAAAAGACAAATTGCGGCAACAAAGTATTGAGAAGAGGTATGAGGGATATAAATTGAAAGAAGATGGAGTTCTTAATTATAAAGGCAGAATTTATATTCTGAATGTAGCAGATTTTAGGAGAGTTGTTATGGATGAAATCCATCAAGCTTCGTATTCTGGCCACCCAGGATATCAGAAGACAATTGCTATAGGTAGAAAGCAATACTTTTGGCCAGGAATGAAAAAGGACATGGCTGAATACATTTCAAGGTGCATGAAATGTCAACTGGTAAAGGTTGAGCATCAACACCCTGCAGGTTTGTTGCATCCTTTTCCAGTTCCAGAATGGAAATGGGAAGTTATTTCCATGGCTTTTATTACAGGATTGCTGATGACTTGGAGACAACATGATTCCATCATGGTTGTGGTAGACAGGTTGACAGAGGGAGCACATTTTATACCAGTGAAGTCTATGCATAGGACTGATGGCATTGCGAAGATCTTCATGAAGGAGATTTTCAAATTGAATGGATTGCCGAAGACAATAGTTTCTGATAGAGATGTCAAGTTCACTTCCAACTTTTGGAAGGGGTTGTTCCCAGATTTGGGTACAAAGCTAAAATTCATCACTTCCTACCATCCTCAGATAGATGGGCAGAGAGAAAGAGTTAATTAGGTGCTTGAATACATGCTTCGCATGTATGTGATGGACAAACCAACCAACTAGAAAGATTACTTACACTTGGTAGAGTTTTCTTATAACAATGGACAGAAAGCATCCTTAGGGATGGGTCCGTATGAGGCTTTGTATGGCAGACGGTGTAGGACACCTGTGACTTGGGATAATCCAGTGAATTGGGATGTGCTTGGACCAGAATTGCTCAAGGAAATGTAGCAAGAGGTTGTAAAGATCAGGCAGAATCTGAAAGGAACACATGACAGACAGAAAAGCTATGCAGATAAGAATAGGATGAACAGAGAGTTCAGTGTTGGGGATCATGTCTACCTCAGAGTGAGGGCCAAGAAAAGTTCCTTGAATCTTGGAAGTTGTGCCAAGATGTCATGTAGATATTGTGGGTCATTTGAAGTTGTGCCAAGACTTGCATTGCCTGCTAGTACTAGAGCTCATAATTTTTTTCATGTTTCTTTGCTTAAGAAATATGTACATGCTCCTAACCATGTGATAAATTGGGATGTGATTCAGGTGGAACCCGAGGGAGAGTTCCAAATTGAGCCAATGCGCATCCTCGATAGGAAGGTCACAATGCTCTGGAACCGAGCCATAGGGCAGGTAAAGGTGCTATTAAAGGGGGAGGGGAATGTAACACCTCGATTTTGACCCCAATGCATTAAATATACATGATACATATATTGTAAATAATCTTGGTGAGGAGCTAAAGGCAAAGGCCCCACCATCGATTTGGTTATGTTATGTTTCGGATTGGAATTGTCACCAATGGTGTATCGGGACATACAACACATATTAAATTATGGCATCATGTAAATGTGCATTTTAATTAACAGAACCCAACCAGCTATGTTCACTACAACCAAATTGAGAAGGGGCATGATTTTCTAAAGATAGGGGTGGGAGTTAAACCTGGAACCCATGGGGAAAAGCCATGTGTCAGCCACTAAACTACTATTAGTTGAGGCCAGTTATTTGCTGAGTAGTGGTGGGTGGTAGGCCTGTCCACACACACCCTCCTCCAGCTGGGTCATTCCATTCACATGGGGGAAAGGAAACCAAGAGAAAATGCTTCCACTCTCCCACTCTCAGGAGTTTTTTACTCACTCTTATGTAGACGGTCTTGGGGCGCTCACCCTTCTCATGCACCGGAATCATCATCGTATTTCCTCATGCAGGAGAATTTTCTCTTCACCGTCCAACTCACGCAGAGACACTATTCATTCCCCTTTTTCCTCACTGATTGTTGTTCTGTGGGTATGTTCTTCCTCCAGCCTGTGCAGAGCATCGATGCTCCTTTCGCATTATTGGACTGTATTGTCCCGTCCTTCATCTGTAGATCGTGTACTGTGATTTTCCTCACTGATCATTGGCTGTATTCTCATCCATGTCTTGTTGACTGTAATTCCCCTTTTTAAAGTGGTATCTGCTATAGGTTACCATTGTTGAATCATTTGGCCACAATAGGGCCAAGAACAATTCAGGTTTTGTTTCCCCTGTCAAAGCTGAAATTGCTGGTTTTGCTGCATGCATGCAGTGGTTCGTCTTCAGATGATAATGGAGTGGTGATGAGGGCCTAATTTGCTTGAAAAACCTTATGTGTTTGGGAACCACATAGATAGAGCTAAAGGGATGGCTTTCTTATTCACAACCCCTGAATATCACTGGAAGGGAGGTCAGGGCCTGAGGGACTGCATTGCAGAGAAAGGACTGGTTTCCTTGTGTTGGGTGTGTGTGGGTGTTCTAGAAGTCAGGCTAGTTCTGGTGTAGGTGTCCTTAGCTCTTCAATGAGCTCAACAGCTTAGAATTTATCCTTTCCCAGCTCCTGGATGGCCTGATAAACCCAACTATGTTGGCTTGGCTGATCTGATGTTCACCTGATAAACCCAACTGAGTTGGCTTGGATGAACTGTGTATTCCTGATGTTTTGTGTAAGCCTGCTAGTTCCTTATTCCTTGGGGAATCATACCCGGATTGGGGGTGGTAATGTTGCTGAGAGATTAAAGAGCACACGGGCCTATGGTTGGGTGGAGTGTTGCAACAACGTAGCTAGTTGCGGGACAGTTCTTATAAGATAAGTATTCTTGTCTAGTTTAGTTCTATAGTTATGTTACTGTCAATGATTTATGATGAACATGTATATGAATGAATGTTGTTTCGCTTCCGCTGAATATATGTATGATTATGCATCTTAGTACTTTTGATGTTTTAAGCATTTACTTCAGATATTATACATATGTGCATGTTCATGGGGCTAGATGCCCGGATGTCTGGCGTTTAGTAGCGTCCTCTTCACCAGTCGGAGGGTCGAGGACGTTACAGTGTGGTATTAGAGCACTGGTTGTAGTATGGGCCCGAATGGGCCATGAAATATCAGCTAGCAGAGGCAGGTTGCCTTCTGCCCAATAGAGATTAGACATTTATGACAGAAAAATTTCACAAATTTTTCTGAGTGCCAGAATTGTAGACTCATTGAAAAACTTATTGGGAAGTTCTTTCGATGTAGTGGAAGAGCTAGTCTAAAGACCACCCAATGAACAACAATCAGAAGAAATTTGTAGAAAGGTTTTGTGTTAATCGGTCATCAGCTCATCGGAGGACTAAGTGAGAAGGTCCTCCGACACAGTTAAATGTGTAGTCTGAAGACCACCCTACATAGACCGTCAGTGATTGACGAAAGATAGGCAAGGAGATCACCAAAACACTGGTGGAGAAGAGACGAAAGAGAAAAAATTTGAAATTTTTTCTAAGTCTTACCATCGGCAATCGATGGAAGTTAGTTGATTGCATCACCAATGGTTAGACAATGGAACCGCCAATGAACATTAGAAAAGCCTAGTTATTCATGCGTCCGCCATTGCGGCTGGATAGTGGACTATCCTTCCGATGGATAGAGTCCCCAACCGCCAATGCCGCAGCAGATACTTGTTCCAATAGCCGATACAGAGCGGTGAAAAACTGAAGTGATAAGACTATCGACGATCGACAATGATTAAAGAATTGGATCGTCGATGATTAATTCATGACGTATCCGCAATGTTGAAGAATATATAGCGAAGGAACTGATACATTGGCAAAGAATATAAGACGTTTGAGTTGATGAAGCGGCATAAAGAAGGAATTTCCAAAAAAAATTCTAAGTATGAGAATCGTCGGCTGTCGACGAAACTTAGTGGATGCAAGATCTGCAGTTTCGGTGGAGATCAGCTGAAGGCCGCCGAAATGTCGGCCCAACTTAAAGAAACACTCAATATTGAATTTCGACGTTGACGAAGACTAGTTGAGCGGATCGACGAAAATTAGATGAAGGAACCGCCGAAACGTTGTCACCGTCAGAAGAATTTAGCTGATGAAAGAGCCGACAAGTGGCAAGAAAAAGAAAAATTTTGGAAAAATTATGCTAAGTATCGAACCCTCGGCTCATTGGGGAACTTAGTCTGATAAATATTCGACAAGACCATCGGTGATGGGCGAATATTAGTTGATTGGATCACCGATGATTAGTTGAGGGAGTAGCCATAGTGTCGGCGGGAAATAGTTAATGAAATAACCGATGGAGTGTCAGAGGAAGAAGAAAAAGAAAATTTTCGTTGAGATTTTTTTTAGTGTTGGAAACCGTCAGCGATCGACGAAAGTTAGTTAATGAGACCGCTGATGGACGTCAATTGGAAAAAGTTAAGGGTTGTGAAACCATAATTGCAGATGTCTATGGGACTAATCGTCCGATGCCATAGCTGGATGTTGCTCTAAACATCGATGCCATAGCAGATAGTCGCTTCGACCGCCGATCGTAAAACCTTAGTTGTTGAAGCCACCGACACCACGGATATGTTCAGTGTTAGATCACCGAAATGTAGTGGTTAAACCATTCGATGCCGCAGTTTCTAGTCATTCCGACCGCCGATCAGAAAACCTTAGTTGTTGAAGCCGCTGACACCATGGATCCGTTCAGTGTTGGATCACTGAAACGTAGTGGTTAAACCATCTGAAACCGCAGTTGCGATTTGTTTCGACTGCTAACAGAGTTATGGCTATGGAAACTCCAAAACTTTCGTTGGCCATCGTTGCGGAAGCCTAGAGAACTAGCCACCCAACAAGTAGAGGATCCGATCACCGATGTAGTAGTTCTTAGAGGATCTAATCGCCAATAAAGTTTGGAAGGTTAGATGACTACGGACCCGATACAACGGAGGAAAATAGACGAACAAACCATTGATGAGAAGCGGGGAAAATTAGTGGTTCTGACCGTCAAAACATTGGAACATTAGTTGGGATGAGACTCGATCCTGTACAAGAAATTTGGGTTTTTCGAAGTGGATTTTTCAAGCGGTTTTCAATTGTTCTTCAGCGGATTTTTTAGTAGACTCTCATTAGATTACAAGGATGAACAAGAAAGGAATTTTTGTGTGTTTAAGCAGAACTGTTAATTATATTTTTTTCTCCAAGAGAAGGTAAGTAGTTCTGATTTATATCAATATGTATGCATCTAATAGTTTTCTATTTAACACGTTTGCAGAATCATAGTTACCTTCAAGGGCAGTATTTCAGAAATTGTAGTTTGATAAGCAAGTGGTGGTTCAGTTATGAGAATGACAAATATGATCCTTAGGATTCTTATGAGCATGCAGGAGATGCCATGTGATAAAATGTTCGTAATGGAAATGATGACATAAAGTATAATGGAAGGAGATTACAAGAGACCCCGTTAAACGTTGTAGCCACCATGAGAAGCTTGATTAAGGCTCAAGAAGAGCAGCATCAGTTGAATGCTACCATGTTGCAGAGTTTGATAGACTTGCGAAGAAATATGACTCTGGATGAGGTACAGCAAGACTGGAAGGTAGTAAGAGTAGCACTAGGATAACGAGAAGGAATTCTAATGGATCATCTGACTCTGAAGAATCTAGCAGGGATACAAGTTCATCTTCTTGTAAAAGGAAAAGAAGAAGACACCATAGGGATCGCTCTCGGGATGAATTTAAGAAAGCCAAACCTCCTACATTTGATGGTGAGGTAAAGACTGGAAAAGAGGCTGAAGCTTGGCTTCTTGGGATAAAGAAGTACTTTCAAGAGCAGGACTATTCAGGAAACATGAAGTAAGAGTTGCCATATTCAATCTGAATGGAAGAGCATCCATTTGGTCGGAACACTTCAAGCAAGTAAAGAGAATCAATGAAAGGAGACTGAAGTGGAAATAGTTCAATAAGTATTTCAAGCAGAAATACCTCTCTAACAGATATTACGATGACAAGATTAAGGAATTCCATGAGTTGATATTGGGACAGCAGACCATGGCTGAATATGCAAATAAGTTCTTGGAATTGTTGAGGTATGTTGGATACATCAGAGATGAAAAAGTGAAGGTCCAATGGTTTCTGAGTGGATTTCCTCAGTCTTACAAAGATAGAATTGAGTTTTATGAACCGAGAACTCTTGAAGAAGCCATAAGGAAGGCTAAGTATTGCTATGAACAAAGCAAGGGTAAACCTGATTACCATAAGGCCTGGAAGGACAAGAAGAACGAGAAGTTTGACCAAAGAAAGTAAGGTTTCAAACCTTCTAGATTCAGGAATAAGCATAAGCAGCCATCCCAAGCTGCGAGTAATCTAGTTGGAGTGACAGGTGGAAAGCCTAAATATCCACAACAGAATAAAGGTCCACTCAAATGTTGGAAATGTGAAGGACCCCACTTGCGCAAATATTGACCACTTGAGAATGAAAGTGCAAGGGCAGCTTATATCATTCAGGAAGCAAAACAATGGGTCAAGTAGCAAGGGCAGTCCCTAGAATTTATGCAGCACTAGAGGACCACCAGTCAACTGTGATTGAAATTGCAGGTAAGATTGTTGAACAATCTGTTTCTATTTTGATTGACCTTGGTTATACTCATAGTTATATCGCTCCTAGAGTAGTGGAGATTTTTGCTTTTAAGAAGGTAAAGCATGGGAAATCTTGGTTAGTTCAGCTAGCCACTGGGACTAAGAGAAAATTCAGTGAAGTGGTAGTGAAATGTCCATTGGTTATGAATGGATTGATCACTTGTGTAGATATAAATGTTCTACCACTTGGTTCCTATGATGTTCTCATTGGCATGGATTGGTTAGAAGTTCACAAAGTAAATATTGACTATTACAATAAGACTTTTGAATGCATGGATGAAGAAGGAAACCCAGTAGTTGTGAAAGGTATTCCAAAGGTAATTTCAGTAAGGCAGGTTTCAGCAATGCAATTAAAAAAGTTCTGTAGGAAGGGTTTCCAGTTGTATGCAGCTCATATTTTGGAGACAACGGGAGATGAAACTCCTAGATTGGAGGACTATCAGGTGCTGCAGGAATTCAAGGACGTGTTTCCTGATGAAATTCCAGGGCTTCCTCCAAAGAGGGACATTGATTTCACAATTAAACTTGTGCCAGGAGCAGCACCAGTTTCCAAGACACCCTACAGGATGAGTACACCGGAGATGTTAGAGTTGAAGATGTAGCTGCAAGAGTTGTTGGAAAAGAAGTATATCCGACCAAGCGTGTCTCCTTGGGGAGCACCAGTTTGATTTGTAAAGAAGAAAGATCGTACACTCAGGTTATGTATTGATTATACACAGTTGAACAAGGTTACTATGAAGAATAAATATCATTTTCATAGGATTGATGACCTCTTTGATCAAATGAGGGGAGCAAAGGTATTTTCCAAGATTGACTTGAGGTCTGGTTACCATCAGGTGAGAATCAAGGATGAGGTCTGGTTACTAGTTTCATATGTAATAAGGATAAATTTACCTCATACCGAAAACAAATCTAAAACCCAATCTCCTTCTTTTGAAAATGTATCTATGAGATGATTAATCAATGATTGTGGATTATGGTAGACGTTTACAATATCTCTTTCAAATCCATTTCTTCATATGTCAACTTTGTAACCATGACATTATAAGTCAAATGATTTGACTATATTTGTTGTAACTCTTTTCATTGATTAAAAGAGAATCATAGGTCTCATATTTTGTCAAACATGCAAGATGTATGTTTTCAGTATCACTCATAACTGGATCACTATTCGAGATACGAATATTAGGCTTATTCCTGTAAGAAAAAATAGATAAGAATCTATTTAACTTATAGAAAAATAACTTTGATTTATAAATTAAAATGCATAATAATACACTACAAATTTCTCACCAATAAAGTTGCTTCCTTGAGTTTTCTTTATCCTTGAAGGCCATTAGCAATTCTCCTCCTTGTACATCTGAATGGAAAACTAGAAATATCCATAAAGGTGATGTTGTGACATCCACAAATCTTGAAACCACTTTATTGAAAGATTGGAAAGTATAAGGATCAAAATCATCTATAATGTTTTTGATATTGTATCCATGAGGGATATATGCAATTACTAGGGAGTACTCCTTTTTAGGAACAATATTTGCAATGTTTGCACAATCACCGAAAATCACTTTATATTACACAATGCCAAGCCCATTCCAAACATGATGATCAAGAATATCATCAAGTTCAATGTTTGCAAGACATTGTCTTCTTTGTCATTATATTTTGGCTCTTTGAATATGAATTTTGAAATAATTTGGTACTGTACTCTGTTTTGGCATCTTTGAAAAAAATTTATATGTATGAAACAACAAAATTTTTATGCTTTCTGTGGAACTTGAGTCTAGATAGTTACATCGAGCATCCTCCCAACACTTCTCACCCAACATTTTAACCATATCTTCTTGTATTTTCATGTAAACCTTATGACTACATGATGTAAAAAAAAATGGTATTTACATTTATATCTAATAATATAGCAAAATTCTTAACTGATAAAACATCTTAAACTAAAAAAATAAGCTTTAAACCATAAAAACAATCTACAAACTTACTTTTCAAATTCATTGCACATTTCCTCTGTGGATAATTCACCCGACTTTACACGTGAAAATATTGTACATAGAAGTGTTTCATCCTTCACATCTTGCAATGATCTCCAAGGTGTTATATCCATGTCTTCTGGAAATTTCTTTACGTCAGGACCCCCTTGACCACTACTCCATGTAGCTAGTTTACTTTTTTTACCTTTTGATTTTTTATGCCAATATTCTCCCACATGCTAAATATCTCATAAATCAAATAAAATATTGGTCATATTTTTAATGCCACCTAAAACTAGTTATCTACAATTCTAAATACATTACTTCCTCTTGGATGTTCCACACCGTCCTCTTTAATCGGGACACTTGTTTCCATACAACATTATTTTCGAATATTTGTATCAACTTTCGATCTATCCCCAGCACATATTTGTTCAAATTCATTGTGGATAAATATGATCCTTTGAATTACTGTCATGGGCAACCTATATTCACTATCTGTGTTATGATCCCATGCAAATATTTTTGCTTCCACGTTTGTTAAAACATGATAAATGATGCATTTGAGTATTTGAAAAATAGGGTTTTGGGGAAAATCTTGCATCAATTCTCTTTCGGACTCTCCATAATGATTCCCCCAAAACACATAGTATTTGTAATCAAAACATCTTTATTCATCAAATGCATCTCTATCAATAACATCTTTTGGCTCAACAAGAACAAAGTAGTCAACCACATATGCATAGGGATTGTGCCTCATCAATGCTTTCAAGTTATGAACATGTAAGCGTTATGGTTTCCTAATTTGATATTTTTCTTGGCCTTCAATGGGTTTATAAAGTTGCTTAACATTTAAATCAAATGTATTCCCATTGTGAACCAACTTATCCTCCTGCAACTGATCTTGAATGACATTTTGTGTTGTCTTGACAACACCATCATCTAGATCACCACCTAGATTAATGATCTCCAAACTATCCCCCAAATTTTCACTTTGATTTTCAACGATAACATTTGATTCAACATATTGTCTCCTTTTATGTCTTGAAACAATTGTATATAAATGAACAACCTGTTGATCAGGAATGGAAACAACTTCATCCCTAGTTCTTACTCTTACGAGCATAAGTGACATCATCATCAACAACAATTTTTTGATCATGTTCAGTTGGGTGAGATATAATTTTAAATGTAACCTTCCTAGGTAATTCATTTGTTTGTTGGATGAATTTTTCTGTCTATGCTTTTACTTCTTCAGTCTAAACATTTTGTACTCTTTTCTTCCTTAATGATTCTCCCTTCTTTGGTGTTTCTCCCTTCTCTGGAACTTCTCCCTTTTAAATAGTGGCATTAAATGACATCCATATGATTTTCTTCTATAGAATAAATTCCATTCAAAATATGGGAAAGCGGCATCACAAAATCCTGCAAAAGAAAACGTTATTGTATTAAAATCTATTACATTGTCATATCATCCAAATTATAACAAAATGAAAAACACATAAAAATATAGAATTAGAGGAAATTTGGGGTCTAAAATGGGCCTTATAAGAAAACGATCCAACAATAAATTTTTGTGAGTTGGAATTCAAGAACCAATAGAATTTCAATAAAATGATTCAACCATAATGGTTGACTTGCCATATTTGTCATTAAAAAAACTACTTTTTTATTCGTATTTTCAACATATCTCCCTGTGTTTTTACTCAAATTTAGAATGGGAGGGCTTGTTGGATGCAGAATTAAATTTCACATCCAACGAGTACCCACATGACATACTTTAGATGGACACCGCAACCCCAAAAACAAGAAATACCTGAAAAAACATGATGATGATGTCATCATCACATTTTTTAGGTATTTCTTGTTTTTGGGGTAGCTGGGTCCTTCAAAAGTATGCCATGTGGGTACTCGTTGGATGTGAAATTAAATTCCACATCCAACGAGCCCTCATGTTCAAAATTTGAGTAAAAACATAGGGAGATATGTTTAAAATACGAACAAAATTAGTAGTTTTTTTTCCTTCTTCCTTCAAAATTAATAAATATTATTTTATTATTTTCCTTAGGAGGCCCATTTTAGACCTAAAATTTCCTCTAATGAACTTACACTCTTACACTCAATATCATTCAAAATTCCTACAAAATTTTGTAAAAATTTCATCGCCCTTATAGTTTGAAATCTTCAAACAATATCAGATTTTGGCATAGGTCTTAGGTTGTTTCACTAGTGAATAAACAAGGTCTTTAGTTGAAACCAAACAAACACCATCATGGTTCATCTGTATAATACAACTATCCCAATTTTAAACTTTAACAACAGCTTTATTAACAACAAAGAACAATAATTAATTTGTCTCATGAACATCTATTGGTTCAAAAAACGTAAGCTCGTGAAATTTTCCATTCCATCTTTAACCAGTTAACTCTCTGCAACTATAAATTTGTAAACACCTAGGAATTCAACAGAATTATTGCAATTTCTTCAAGCATAACACATACATGGAGAGATAAAAAGAAAGCAATAAACTTGATTCCAAACACAATTAGCATTGAAGAATAAGAATATATTTGTTAGCAATTGAACTTATCTGTTAACAATCGATCTGAGCAATTGACTGCATGTGAGTCACGCTCCACCCAACCGTAGGAAATTTTTCTCATACTCTCTCAGCAAGACGCCACCCTTGAGCTAATACCCATGCATTCACTAGTCAAGTTTCTCACCATCCCCATATTTTCTTTCAATGGTTAACACTTGGCAGTTAGGAACATTGATGTATTACCAATTCCATGCCAAAAAGCACTCATTTCGCCTTCCTAGCCTCCTTTTGTCAGCACAACAAGTGAGACACATCACTATGCACAATGCTGAAAATTCCGCTAAGTCGGTTTCCTGCTCCATTTTCCATTTCATTGGGACATCCAAAGGAAAAGAAAGATACAATTTTAGCAGAAATGTTTCTCAATAAGGTTCACAGGATTAGAATCAACACTCTTCTTCTTCCACTAACCAACTCCTCTGTTGTTTCACTTAGACTCTCCCCTTACGCGTCTCTTCCCATTCTTCTCTCTCCTCTTCGTCTTCCTTCAATTGAGAAACCCCAATAGATGTCTATCTTACTTTCATTTACCCACATCATCTCTCCCATGAGCCACATCTTTCACTTTAATTAACTATTAATTATTATCCAATTAATCAGACTTAATCCCATCTTAACATAGAAAAAAGTGTTAAGTTAATAAAACATATTAGGCTTAAATCACGACTTAAAGGTAAGGTCATACCAAGGTTTCCCAACTAAGACATCTCTAATTCCCCTTTCAACCACTTGTGAATACCTAGGTTCCTGATCTCTTCAGCATATCACCTCATCACAATTAGTTGTGTATTTTAATATAAATAATTACAAAATACAAATGTTCAACCTTTCAGGCATTCATAGTTAATAATCACATTTGGAACCAATGAGACTAAGGGTTTAGGATAGGGGGCTACACATTGATTTTTTTTGCTCATGAGATTCTTGAGAAGCCTTGGTTGATTTCCACCTGGATTTCCTAAAAGGTGCACAATAGCTTGGACTCCTTCTATGTGCACAATGGTAAGAACTTGTCAAGATGGATTTCCTAAAGGAACTGTATAGCAATGAAGGGATGCCTAATCCTAGAAGGGTGTTGAGTGGGGCAAGTATTGTTGGTGCTAGGGATGATATGGACACATCGTCAATGGGGTAAACAAGGTCTTTAATCCTTAATTGAACCTTCTTAAGCTCAAGTTCCATGAACAAACCTTAGACACAATGATTTGATCCCTCACTAGGGTGTCTTTGCCTTGGGATTTTGATTTGAGTTTAATTAAGATATTTTATGCATAATGGATGGGTCTCAATGCCTTAACCATAGTTGTGGTAGGGAAATCACATCCTATGTCCCTTAACATTGGTAGGGCGGAGGGAAGCATTATCATCGAGAAATAAATAGAGCTTCCTAGGATCAAGCACCATTGGTGATCCCTCACACCTACAGATATGAATTCTAATGTAGTTAGAGATGGAAATATAGTGTATCTAGGGAGGTACCTAAATGGGTAATGTATGCAATGTGGCCATAATAATGGAATAATCACACTTGGTTGTTTTTTGGTAATAAATAAGTTCATTAGGTAGTTAGAGTAAACAATATAATAATAATGGGTAGTTGGTATAGGCCCCTTACGAATACTCATGAATATATATATATATATATGAGAGTTATGTTGGATGAATTATATAGTAGAAAACATGGATTGTGGAGTCATTCCTTTCTTAAAGAGTAATTGATGGTGTTACCCTACCTTAAGAGTTTATCTCTACATTCTTGTGACTCTTATTGTTGTGTATGAAAATTGGTTCTTTATGAAGTTTAAGTGTTCTATATATCATTGCTATGATTGAATTTCTAGGTCAAGGATCAATATAAGTGGTATCAAAGCATTTTCTTAAGTTGAAATTGGAAGAAGTTTGCTTTTCTATAGAATTTTGAAGGGAAAAGAAAGATGACAAAATTCAGGTCTATTTTTGAAACTCTATATGAATAATATAAAAAATTGAGTTGCATATATGAGTTCCTCTCATTGAGACACCCAATTTCAAAAAAAAAATCCAAAATGAAGACTGGGAAGTGAAATTGTTATTAATTTAAAATCAAGTTTTATTTTGGGTTGATTTGGTGACACCTGTGTAGATTGCAGAATTGATATATTTTGATATAGTGACTATATTTCTGTGAAACCAACTCTAGTAAATACAAAATGAATGTGGCATATTATAATTGTGATCATAATAAAGATTTCAAAATATAATGAGGGAGTTATGCTCATTTTAATTTGTTTTCCTCAAAAGTAAGTGGTTTTTGTCAAAACCCTAATTATATTTTTGGAGTTATAGTAAGCGGTATTTTATAGAAAAATCTATGATCTTGGTATTGAAGAGTAACTAAGTTAGGAAAATTTATGTTGGAAATGGAATTGGAAATATATGTTCTCTTATGGTTTAAAAGAATATGCCACTATATGGTGGTATTTACTTAACTATAACAAGGTGTCGAAACTTCAAAATGAATAATTGGAAAGGGTATATTTATATAGGTGGTATCATCCTATGAAGAATGATAATAAAAAAATAACTATATATTCATTTTCATGCACAAGCTTCCCATTTCAAGTTTATGAATGTATTTAGCAAGAAAATGTTATTATTTCTATAATCCCTAGTATCAATTATAATCTCATCAATGACAATTTACCTAAAAGGTTGAGAATACTTGCAAAGCATATTCAAAGCACACAGGTTGTGGGTGAAAATTTCCACATTTTTAAAGTTTATAAGATTACCATGGATAAATATGTGTTTCACTTAGATTTTTATGTTATCAATATTATCTGGGGTGCCCAAGCACACATCAAAGGACAACAATTCAATTGAATGAATCGAGCACTGTTATGGTGGAATCATATTAAAATAAGCAAAGCAAGAAATACACTACATAGACAAAAAGTATACGCAAAGACAAAATGCAAGAGTTCAAACCAATCTCTATTGTTCTATTTTTCTCTATTACTTGCTTGTATATTACAATAGTGTACATGCTTATATAGAGTGTTGAGACACTTGGGTGACTACCTGTTAAGTTCAATTACAAAGAAGTTAGAATGGTTCAGAATATTAACCATTACAGACGATTGGAAAACATATAGACAATATGTCATAGTCGTGTCGAGATTCTGATGTTGACAATGGATATCGAGATGTGGAAATTATCGAGGTTGTGTTGAGGTTCAAACTTGTTGAATTTGATGCTAAACTTGTTGAAGTCGACAAACATGCCAACCGCTGAGTGGATCATTCCTCCTTCCTCAAGAAACAATGAACCCCATTGTTTGCTTATTCATATAAGGAAATTTGTTGGTGAGTTCAGTAGAGGAGTACCACTTTCCTTGTGCTGGGAGCTATACATCTTTGGCCACTTGAAACAAGGGAATTGCACTCGTCCATGTATGGCGTATGCGTCGTCCCACGATGGTGTTGCAAGGAAGATTCTCCTAAACATCTGGCTAGATGTCTTCAGGTTCTGTTGTTTGTAAGTCGTTATGTTCCAATAGTGGTGCATGGTATGCTCAAAGTACATCCACATTAAACACTGGATGTAGAACTAAGCATGAAGGAATGTCGAGCTGGAAATTGTTTTCTCTAATATGCTTAAGGAAGCGTTCCTTCTTAAGATGTGACCATACCAATGAAGCGTTCCTTCTTAATATGTAACCATACCTAATCCCCAATTTGAAATGAATGAGGAGTACGATGCTTATCGTGTCATACTTTAGCTTTCGCATTAGCTCACTGCAACATTTCATGTGCTTACTTCTAGATGTTGTAGATTTGCTCTTGAAACTTCAATGCTTTTTCAACTTCTCGTCAGTCAGAGTCAGTGTCATTCAAATCTGTCAATGAACTAATCAATTTGATGGGCGATGAGGGTTGAAATCCATAACATATCTCAAATAGAATCTTGCATGTAGAGATGTGTTGAGCATGATTATAAATGTGTTGTATGTATGGTAGACTTTCATCCCATGTCTAATGATGCTTGTGGTTGTACATGCAAAGAAGTTGTACTGCCAAGATATTCATAACTTATGACTGCTCATCTGTCTAAGGATGAAAAGTTGTTGAAAAACAGAGTCTCGTGTCGAGTTGTTTCTAGAGAGTCTTCCAAAAGATGCTGACAAATCTGGTATCTATGTCAAACATGCTGACATGACTTGTTTACATTATAAAACCTCCCGATAAGAACATCGGGGCATGCCATGACTCAAGTACAATATAGACACATCCTGGAATAAACATCAGGGTACAATACATAAGATATACAGGTGAATACATTCTGAAGTTACAATTACATCAACAATTAGCATCCAAATTAGCATCCCATTTTGCACCATGTTTTACTTCCAAATATGTGCCAATTTTTGCTTCCAAATTTGTACCAATTTTTGCTTTCTTTTTTGCATCATGTTTTGCTACCAAAATGATGCCAAATATTTCTTCTATTGTTCCACCATAGTTTGCTTCCTATGTAGCGCCATGTTTTGCATCCAAAGTAACATCTTATTTTGCTACCATATCAATGCCATGTTTGGCTTCATCATTAGCACCATGTGTTGCATCCTTTTTAATGCCTAGTTTAGCGCCTCTCATGTTTTGGTCACTAATTTAGTCATTTTTAGTATTTAACCGATATTATAATATTATTAGGGCATGGAGGAATCAAACCACCAACCTCCTACTTGTAAGGCATGCACTCTTCCATTGAGCTAGAACCCTTTAAGAATTTGAGAACCTAACTATCAGAGTCCTCTACAATGGTAAAAATGATCAATACAAAACTTTGAGTATCTAATCGTCGAACATGGCAACAGAAAAAGAGGCTTTTGTAATACCAGAAAGGACACTCATCAACATTAACCGTGTTGCATGTATCAAAAGATGACAATTTAATAGTACCAATTTGGTTACCTAAAATCATGTAGCTTGGGCATTCTGGTTCTATCAGGACCTGATAAGCCAAGTGATTAGCAATACACATTAGTGCATGCACATGACCAGAGAAAAAAGCAATGTTCCACCAGTATAGGTAGCAGCCAAATTATGACAGCCTGGTTACAAACATGTAATATCTTGCACCTTATTCTCGTAGACAGAAAATTCTACTGTTGTTCCTAGCTGCATGCGATTGCACACAAGATAATTTATAACTTATGTACCAACACAGTTACTTGCATAAGATCAATTCTAACAGAGTGGGGAAACAAGAGTGAAAACAAAGAGAGTGTTCCTTGAAACATATTTTATATTATTGCAATGAATTGTGAATTGTCAATTCAAGCATTGCATCTGGGAAATAGCATGAGTTCCATAAGGAAACTTAATTCCAATGTCTTTAAAGATTTGTAAGGTGCAACAGGAATAGACCACTCATTAAATATGTTGGGGGGTGGGGGTTGAAGGTATTATGGAAAGAATTTTCAGTGGAAACAACATCTACAATATCTACAATATCTTCCTGAACATAAGAAATGTCGAGTATAAAAGAGTAATGTGGATGAACTACATCGAGTGGATAATGGTACTCATTATGATGAAGCGATCAAAGGGATCAAAAATAAAGTTTAAAGAAAAGACTAGTACCATTTCTAAAATACTGACCATTCCAAGAACTCCCTAGGAATGGTTTGTTGGCGTCCATTTCTTGTCATTTTTGGGAACTTTTCCAGGTTGTAACCTTCAGGAGATGGGTCATTCCCATAAAACAAATGTAGTAACAATCATTTCATCTTGTAGAGCATATTTTATGCCCTCATTTGGATATAAAGGAAACCAGTGTAAAGTTTAAGAAAAACCAACAAGAATCTTAGGTTAGTCTAACCTAATATATTGCTAGTAATCAAACACTTAACATAAGTCAACTATGATAATTCATCTAGTTATCAGTGAGAAGCTAAATTTACCAGGATATAGATAGATATATGTACATATATGAGAACAAATTGGATACAATATGGTTGGATATGCATATATAAAAATACATGTAAAATATGTGTGAGCATGTACAATACATGTATTTCCTAATATTTCCAGAGTTTTAACAAAGTATTTCCCTTGGATTAATGTATTTCCTAATAAAATGCTCTACAAAAATATCTATTGACCCATTTTCCATTTTTCATAAGGCATAGAGTTCCTATTCAAAACGTTCTTAAGTTCACATCTTGGCCCAATGGAAGGGTGCTATCCTCAATGGGGGTTATTGAATAGTTAAAAAATGTATAGCTGTGTTTTTTTCAAAATAAGACCCAAATATGTACAACTGACAAAGATTTTCATAATTTCATATAAACTAAATGTGTACCTCGTGAATATGAGCTCGCTTCTGAAAAATCCTATCCTCATATGTTCCAATAGCCTAAATAAAATGCTCGACCTTGTCCAATATTACTTGCATGATAAAATGTTCCACATTTTAGTGTGATATCATCTTAGCTGGAAATGGTAGCTGTATCCAAACCAGGTAACACCCTTTCAATCAATGTTCAGTAATTTCAGACACAGGAGACGTCCTATAGCCTTTATAAAAATCCATGTGCATTTGAAATTTCAGAAAGATAAAACATTATACAGCTTTAATGCCAGCAATTGGATAAAGCTGGTCAAGATGAACTTGATAGCATTTCCATCAATCTGGGGACATGAGATCTTGCGATTCAAGTGATAATTAAAATTTCAAAGGCCAAACAACTTCAGATTGCAAGATTTAGAAGACCAAAGTGAAAATATCACAATATCTAGTAACATATAGTGAAGTTCTTCAGTCAACATAATATTTGCCAACAAAAATTATATAATAAATGCAATCAGTGTCATAATACCTCACCTGCATCTGTCAAATATCCACCCATTGCATTGAATTCTTTTTTGTATATACAACCATGAGAAAATTAATTGCACTGAATTCTTTCTTGTATACATCCATGAGAAAATTAATTGCATACTAACAGTTAGGAACTCCATCTCTTACTACATGTATGGGGACAATATAATGATGTAATTTAGGACAAGCCATTTCTCTTCTTCTTGGACGACAAATCTAGCCATGAGTCGATAGAATTTGTTGGTGTAGAGTCTGCACGGACTGGTCTTTTCATTACCTTAGCTACTACAACTTCTTATACTATTGTTCAATGTACTTGGGCAGGTAAAACTCCTTCCAGACGTACTTAACAAATTTCTCCCATGTGTTTATGGTCTCCTTCTCGCTCCATCTTTGCCGTTAAATTCTCCCACCAATAGTGCACAGAGGTTAACATCTTTAAGGATGCAATGGTGATATTTTCAGTTTCTAATATTTGATTAACAAAGTAATAGGATTCTAATTGTTGTACCCAATTGTCTACAGATTCCGTGTCAATCTTTCCTTCACGATTCAGTATGTCTAGATTCATCTGCACTTTGAATGGACTGATTTTGTTAGAGTTAGATCTCGTCGAGGATCCTCCATATGTTGAAGCAAATCACGTGAGAATCTCATTGAATTGGGTGAGCATTTCAGTTCATTGTCAAGCCAGTGCCTTCTCTATGAGTTTCTCTATCTCATCAATTGCATGTCTATTGTCTGTTTCTTCAACCATCTTCTTTGAATTTGAAGGTAGTGTCTACTTGGATTGTTGAGTTTACGAGTGTGTTTGAACATACATAAGTCAGGTAACTTCGATAGAAGCATCTACATAAATTAAGCTTTGAATCTTCTCTGATACCAATGATCCTGGTTCCCAGGCACACGTCAAAGGACAACATTTTGATTGAATGAATTGAGCATTGTTATGGTGAAGCATATTAAAATAAGCAAAGCAGGAAATTCACTACAAAAACAAAAAGTATACGTGAACACAAAATATAAGAGTTCAAGCCAATCTCTATTGTTCTATTATGATCTATTACTTGCTTGTATATTACAATAGTGTACATGCTTACATAGAGAGCTAAGACGCTTGTGTGACTACCCATTACGTTCAGTTACAAAGGAGTTAGAACGGTTTGGAAGTTCAACTGTTACAGATGACTGGAAAAAAGAGAGACAATTTGTCGTAGTCGTGTCGAGATGCTGGTGTTGACGATGCATGTCAAGATGCGAAACTTGTCGAGGTTTGGACTTGTCGAAGTCGACAAACATGCCAACTACTGAGTGGATCACAATATGGATGATGTGGATATTCTTTGATGGACTCGTCATTCAATTGGAACCACTAATATTAATGTGCAAAACAAGTTCTTGAAACTTGGTATAAGAAGAAGAAAATTACATTGCATGATATTTCTCCTAATAAAGAAGAAGGGCACACATAAGCATATGAAGAAGTCCTTATAGTTCAAATAATTGAAATATCTACACATTTCTTTTTATTTTTTATTGAATTTTATTTGTACATATATCATATTTCTAAAATAATGTAGAATCTTGTTCTTAAGTTATTTGGGTTAATCACAATAGAAAATAAATACTAATAATGCTAAATCTAATTATTATATTTTTACCCAAGTTTTGCATAGCAATAATGTTGAATCTGGTTATTATGTTTTTAACCACATTTTCTTAAACCATATGCTAATATTGTTAAATATTATCACTTCCATTAAAATTTTTGAGTAATTTATATGAAATTGAAACATACCTCAAAAACACAATTTTTACCAAATTTTGCACACTAATAGTGTTGAACCTGATTATTATATTTCTAACTAGATTTTCTTAAACCATATGCTAATAGTGTGAGGTCTTGTCACTTCAATTAAACAACCCATTAAATAACAACTACACAAAGCAATATTAAATATTGTTGTGGAGATATGAATCATTAGATGAGATCCAACGGTTCATATCTCCTTACCAGCCTTAAACATTGCATTTTGTGATGCTTCTTGAATGCAGCCCTCATTGTAAAATTTGAGATAATTTTATCCTTTTCTAACAACATTTTCAGTCACAAAAATGTCACATTTAATCCATTTATATATTGAAATTTTACATTTAATTTATTTATATATTAAAAATAATAATAATAATAATAATAATTTGACCAACACAAAAATCAAATGTTAATATTTATTACTAATTGTATAGAAAAAGTGCATTTTACAACCTAATAGAACAGATACTTATCTTTTATATAAAACAATAAAATATTATTAAAAATAACATATCTACTTAAATTAAATTTAAATTATATAACTTGTACATATATAAAACAAGATAAATTAAAATCATAAATATTGAATTATACATTTCATCAAAACATCCACTCTAAAAAGAGTTAAATATTGGATTATACATTTAGTCAAAATTTCTACTCTAAAAACGACTTTACACATCAAAACAAATTTAATCTCTCTCCGTGCTTAGTAAATACCTTTTAAATTTAATCGTCTTCCTCCCAGTAATGAATATATCCATCGTAACAACCCGTGTACAGAACGGGCGAGCCATCGGGGCCGAGGCAGAGGGCTTTCACGGGTGATAGTTGCATGTTAAGGGTCGCCATTCGCTCGTGCTTAGGTTCTTGGGCATGACACTGTCGCCTCCATACCTTCACCGTGTTGTCGTCGGACCCAATGAACAGAAGCCCGCCGTGTCGCACGACGACGGCATTGACAGCCTCAATGTGCGCTTCGATAGTCTCAACGCAGTTGGACTCTGACACTTTCCAAACCTTCACAATCTTATCCGACAATGCCGAGTACATCAAATCGGTGTTTGCATCGTTAGCAAGGCAGGTCACGGTCCCTGAGTGAATGGCCCTGTGGGTATCCATGATGACATGGACCTCCGCTAGCAATGTACTGACCTGAATGGACAAGGAAATATTTATTTTCTCAACTCCACCCTTGAGCAGCATATTCTAGATAAAGCTTTTTTAGATTATTTATTTTAAATTTTTAATAATATGGGTAAAAGTTTTTTTACAAGAGGCTCTTAAATAAGTCAAAAAAAGTTACAATTTAGTAAGGTTTTTGGATTGAATTTTTTAAATAATAAAATCTATCATAATTTAGTTTTATACGGAACAACTATAGTTATCAATATTATTAATTAATATCCATAATAATGTATTAATTTATAATTTATTATTTTTATTAAAAGAAATAAATCACTTGAAATGATTTGTTGATGGTTATAAGTTGGTTTGAGTGGACCTTAATTAACCGTTATGATAATCATTATAATTTATTCATTAAAAATTTCCAAATCAATTTCAAGGAGATTTATTTATTTATTAACTATTATTATTGTTTTAAATAAAAACATATGTTTTTATTATATTAGTTCAAATTATATACCATATCATATATATTATTGAACTATCGTAACATTATTTTTTTATAACTATTCTAATATTGTTTTTTCTACATATATGTATTATATGTTGGAAGTGATCTTCAAAATAGTTTTGTAAATTGAAAATTAACATTGTTATATAATTTTGATATAAAATGAGTTTATAAGTGGACAATTATGATAAG